>JAPMOB010239110.1:0-11943 GCA_029875015.1 Lepomis gibbosus | reverse complement strand
ACACAGATGTGGAGAGATAAAAGTTCTCTGTGAGCTGCTCACAGTGCTGCCATTTTCCACACAAGTAAAGGGGATGTTGGGGGGAGGGGGAGGAGGAGGAGGGGGGAGCCACCTGCGGCCGTGACATCACCGCCTTATCGCATATCATGTATCACCTGCAGCTCCACGTCAAGCCCAAGGAGACAGATTTCATCTGTCATCTCTGAGAGGATCTCAATATAATTTACTCTGCTGATCTGACATCCAGAGGAGAGAAGTAGAGTTGCCAAACCTAATCTTACAGATGAGGACTCTCCTTTTTCTGCCCAGTCATGTCCTTGTGTGCCGTTGCAAAGGGAGAGAGGGGTTGGCATATCAGATTTAGCTGTTATTTGAAAGCAGCATCGTGGGTTAAGTGGCTCTTGTGGTTTAATGTCTCTGTAAACCTAATGCATACAGTACAGGACGACTTACTGTTCCTTTTGTTCAAAAAATACATCACACAACTTTGCATGCTGAAATATTCCCCCCAAAAAAGCCCATTTTTTTTGCATCAAAAAACAGCTACATGCAAGATATTTATTACACCCATGGATGTGAAAATACAGACTTTACCCACATGTGCTCCTGTCTCCACGTTCATGACGCCAGTGTGTATGACTACAATGGAATAACTTCGTAGGCAAGTATGCAAAAAAGAGATTATCATACATAAAAGCCAGAAGCAAAAAACACAAGTGGTATCAAAAAGCATAACCTAATTAGAAAGACTAATCAACTTTAATGTCTTCATATTTAAGGGAGAGGGAAAGGATAATTAGTCTTGGGGTTCAGTCTCCTTTCCTCTGCAGTCATGCTACTAACAAGAGTTGATGCTGTCTAGAATGGCCACCCACATACAACAGCTAATTGCAGGTCTTCGCCCTCAAGCACCCTTCTAGTCATAGAGACAACAGGGAAATTGGCCATTTCAGCTGTGCTGGGTATCATTAATAATTAATGGCACTTTCAAGAGTCAGACTGTCCCTAAAAACCTAAGCAAAAGGTGCTTTGGGAACTACGCAATGTGTCATTTGCCCTGATAGCAAATATAGCCTTTTTACTTTGCTGAGAGTTTTTCTTCTCTCAAGAATGCTGTTTTTATTTTATGAGATGTTTTGTAGTAGGAGATAACTACTGTCTTGAGATTTGTCACGTTCTTAAATCCCAATTAAATAATATAATTTAAAAAAAACAACAAGCTAAAATGAATTGTATATCATATTCCGGAGAACATATAATTCTAGATATCAGCTACAGCAGAGATAACACACACACACAAACACACACACTCAAATAAAAGGCAGCACTCATTGCCATCTCTGTATAATAACAACCAATACAATAACAGATAAAGACCAATAATGCATTGGCCTCTAAAAATAATATGTAGGCTACTGTAAATTCACCCTAATGTTTTTTTTGGTCAGGGAGAATTGCTCATAAATTTGATTTTGAAGTGCTGCCATGTTTCACAGGTCCGCTTTCAGAAAATGAATACTTCTGTTTGGCTTGTCAGAGACCTCAGCTGAAAAACACAGCTAAATACAATGGACTTTCATGCGCTCTATATCTGTGATTGGTGTTGAATGTACTCTTTACACAGCACGTCTATTATAAACAAGTCTATTTGGATTTCTGTTATTATTATTCTAACAGGGAGTCAGACCTCTCCGGGGGGCCCAAACATACAGTAACATCAATATGAACATAACATCCATACTATACTAACATACTGCACATTTCTTTGTCTGCAAGTGACTTCTTGCAAACAAACACAGAGAATATATGTTCATGCATTGCTCAAATAACAGCTGCTGCACGACATGAAATATTTTTTTTTTGGTGTAATTACAATTCTTTACGGTATGGTATGGTGTGGTGTTGCAACTGCTTCTCTTCAAATTGGTATTTAATACTATCAAAAGTAAATTGAAGAATATCTAAATGGGGGAAAAATGTTGATTATCATTGTTACATATACTGCAGTGAGTTCTGTGGAGCACTAAATAGTGATGTCAATGTCAACTCAACGCAAGGGTTAAAATGTCATTAGTTTGTCATTGTAATTCTACTATGCATCTTCCTGCTGGACTTTACTATGCTGCTGCACTGGTTGCATATTTATGAATCGTATGGCCACACGGCAGCTAATCACTATAAATTTTATATTAATAATTGTTTTATGAGGTTGCTCAAGAGAGTAATAATATAGTAAACTAATCATTTCTATGTTCAAAACAGTGAGGAAGAATGATTCCCTAATAAGCAGCAGCAAGGATGATCACATTTCCCCTCCTCAGGAAGTCATCCACAGCACTGTTCAAGGGTAACCAACCACTGTCTTATAACTTTATTATTCTTTCTTAATCGGTTTATAAATATTTATGAATCGCCAAAGCCACCCTGACTCGCAGCTGAGATTGAAGCCGGAGCGGAGTATGTACGTTCCAAAGCAGCCATGGGTTGGAAGGAGAGAGATAGCGTGGACAGGAGATTTGTGACAGAGGAGAGCATGAAACCCATCAGTTGATGAGTGGAAATCCCTACTTTCTAATTAATAGAGGTACACAGGCCAGGGGGATAAGGAGGATCAGGGAAATGAAATCAGCAAAAAGATACCATCACTCATTTCTGAGGTCCATTGTCACACTTCAGAATCTGCTGTAATGAATCACTCAAGCATTCTGCAGATACATTTGAATGGTGGGGAAAATTCATTGTCCGGTGGAGAGCATTCGATAAGGATCTTTTCTCTTGCCTCTCCCGCTTCTTCAGCCTCTTCTTTCCCTCTTTTGTCAAAGGGCCCTCTGATCAAAAAGCGAAATCAAGGCTCAAGCAACAGGTGCGCCGTCTGAAAGGCTGCCACAATCTGCAAGTGAACTGGAAAGCTATCTCGGATAAAAAGACTGATTCCAGAAGTTTCAAGGGATTTGCTTCTTGGGTTCAGCTGAAAAAGTCGGGGTAAGACGATCGAGTAGGTCCATAACTTACTAAAAGCATGTGATAGAAGAATTACAGAACACAGGCTGGGTTGATTCTGACATCTTACATACAAACTGTGATCTACTTACTCCCCTTTGACGCAACTTTAGACTATCTATCGACCAGAAAATAATACAATAGAGTAAAACACAACATAAGTCGTGTATGTAACACCCTGTGTTTCTGCATGATTTGTTGGGATGTGTTATTTAAGATTTGTAGTGGACTAATGCTGTTCAAAGTGTTGTTGCTAGGATATGACATGATATGTTTTACTTACTATCCAGAACATTATAGGCCAACACAAAGGCCGTGTAACCCTCATTAGCCAGATCTAAGACAGATTTCTGTATAAGCATGTGAGGACAAAGGCAGCCGTCACTCTGCTCTCCCTGCATGCAGCATTTTTACATTTGACATTATTAAGCATGAAAATCCAACTTATATGATAGATTCATCTGCAGCCGAGGCGGCCGTAACCTTTGACCTTAAAGCAGAATGTTTTTGCCAGAGGTTTCTCAGAAAAAGTGGTTTTAAACCTCTCGCCTGTTTAGAACCAACTACTGTATGACATTAACAGTTTAATCTGCTACTCTTTAAGGAATAAGAGAAATGCAAGCATAAGCCCAGCACATATTAGCGGCTGCTCACAGAACTGGCAGGCTGAACACAGCTCCTCGACATCCTGGCATGCATAACTGTGATGGTGGAATCTGAAGTCGACATGAAATGAGAAACAAAATGCAGCATATATCTTTCCATATCATACATCCTCAGAGGGGATTTACCAGAACTGCCTTTAGACAGTATTATTCTTGTTTGCAAAATGCACCAAGAGCCATTTCAAAAACACAAGTAAGTAAATATGCACTAGCTTCCGTCTTCTCTCTTTAGCCTTTGTCTTTGTTTGCTTTCCAAAGATAATTTAAGTTTTCAGTTTCTAAGTAGTTCAATCCAACCCAGGGGAGCTATACCCCTGTGAGACAAGGTTTTTTTAAACTTCTTTTTCTCTCCTTTTTTTTAACTTCAACCCTTATATCCCAATGCAATTATTTAATATACACCCACTCATAGTCTGCATATGAGATATGAATATAATTGTATGTTACTTTTTAATTACAGGAAAAATCTAACTTGTAAGATGATGGGCTGGAAGGTGCCATTGCATTGTTATTTTTTTTCATCCTCGTTTTCTGATTATGTGAGCTGGGCTCCTTTGCTAAGCGATGATAAGCAGAATTTCCATGTTCTCTGCATAATTAATCCATCTTTGCCTCTCTTCATGCCAACTCTGCCGTTATCGCCCGCACATGCCTGAATTGCAAAAGAATCCTCTCTTCAATTGGAACTTATTGATATTCTAAAAAAACTGGAAATCCTCAAATTTAAGCCACAGATTGTTAAATGGATTAATTTCGCGGCAATCGCAAGCATCTAACGCGGGGAGACAGGCAAAGCAAATTGAAAGTATCTCCTGTTTGTGGAGTTTTAGTCCCAAATGATAGGGTTTATTGGCATGTTTTTTTTCTCCATAGTCAAAAATTACCATTTATTTGCATGCCATAAAATACTTTTATATGGTTGAAAATTCAGAGGAATTTCTTTCAATGCCTGTCGTTGGCTTCATGATAACAACTTCAGCTTCCCACATCTGGACGCTTTTGATACTGGGTGAAAGGAATGTCTGAATATTTAATATTTTTATCTGTTTTCATCGATGGTTTCACCATTAAGGATGGCTCTGCTGTTTGCATGGAGCCTGGCAGATGTAGATTTATTTTCTGAGCTGTCTACGGCCTGCCTTTCTGTGAATATATTGATGCATTTTTCCATTTTGCTGTGCACTGATGCCTCTGCATATGTAATAAACCAGCAGACACACTTATAAAATACATCAACAGACTGTATTATAATGCTGCGTTCAGATGTGGGTCCTCAGTTACTTATGCACATATAGGAAAAGGAGGGGGGAGAGGGAGAGGGAGGGGGGAGATCAGCCACACATATCAAATATAATTTACTTGACCTCATAAAAATGAATAATATGAAATCACAGGATGTCAAAACACATGAGGTGCTCATGTATAAAGCATCAAATATGTTACTTGGACACTTGGCATACAAACCTCTGACTTACATACAAACAGTGATATATTGAAACATGGACATGATCACTACAGTGAGGCATACTGCCACTGATTTTAGTGGTCATTGGTGGATGTTATAAGACTATAACAGCTGCTTTCAACTGAGTGCTAGTATTAAATAAAACATTTTAAAAAAGTCATAGTATATGATTATCAATATATTATAGATCATAAACTCTGTAAGAAAACATACTCTTTGTATTTTAAAATTAAAATACCAGCTAAAGGTCTTTAGTTGCACAGCCGAGACAAACTGTACTGTACAAACTATTGTGGTTTAAGAGAGTTAATTTCCCATGAAATGCTTCATCAAACACTAAAATGATCAGGTGAAGATGATCAGAATTTGTGTTTAAGTTTGCTAACTTTGTCTCAAAAGCATAAAAAAGAAATTGAGATAGACTATCCAATTAGTATTAACTCCGGATTCCCCAGTATTATGTTGTAAACAATTTTTTGACAGTGATTTATGAATTTTGCAGATAGTTGAAGGTCTGAAGATCTGATTGTGAAAGTGGTTAAAATTGGTTTTCTTTATTTTTGGGCTTCGTATTGTTCGAAAATGTATATGCAGCACTCTGGATCTGGCTTATATGAATTTGTGGTGTTTTCCAAGCCCACGCAGGCATTGTTCAAAATTTAATGAATTCATTGTATGCAGGAATTGCATATTTACACATAGGTTTCATGTGATAAATAATAATAATAATCAGGAGTGGTAAGGTGTTCTATATTAGGCAGATACCACCGGAGCACTGATATATAATGTTACAAACATTACTTCAGGTCAAATCCAATTCACAATTTCACCTTTGTCTAAGTCCCTACAGGGTAAAAAAAAAGTACAGTAAAAACAGGAAACAAGTAACATCAGTTTGTCTGACTTTTAATTCATGTGTTAATGATACATTCATAAAGATATATTTTAAATTACAAATTGATTATTTATTTAAGGATTTCAGAATTGACTATTAAAAGGTAATTTTAGGGTCATCTTAAAGTTTCCAACAGAAAGTCATTGATTAATTCATTCATTCTACAGGCTGCATTCCCTCAGCCTCCACTGCTAGATCAAATTTTCTCCTTACTAAATAATGCAACACTATTATTTTAAGAAATGAACTCCTTGAAACGAGTATGGGTATTTATGATTTTAATCCATAAAAGGCTTGCTGGTTATCCCCTGGAGGTGTCACAATCTCAGCTTGTGACCACATAAAAAGACACTGAGATTAGCAGTAAGAATATACTGCCCTGTGGTTCTCTCCTCCTCCTCCTCTACAAAAAAGCCTTTATTTACAGATTTACACACTCCCAGTGGGAGGAGCATAGTTTGTTCATCCCGCCCTCTTTCAGTCTTTTCAACACTTCCCTAGACTTTAAAATTTAGTGTAATCTTAAGATGCTTTGGGGATGTGTGGCATTTTGATGTCATTTTTTGAACATTCCGACTTTTTCTGATGCTTTGTTGATGCACTGCATGTTATATATCTCCCTGGTAAACGGAAGGGATAGGAAAGATGTGGGGAGGGAAAGGCAGTGGATGGTGGTGCGGAGAGTGAAGCCTCCCTGGAAAGAGCTGGCGCTGAGGCCTCCAGGGCCGCGGGTGGTTTTGGCAGCTCGGCCAGCGGAGTGGGCACTCTCTCAGACATCTGTTTGCTCACTGCTGCTGGATCTGCTGGTTGGGTGGATGGGGGGGTGGGGGTGGGGGGGCTGGAGAGCTGGAGCATTCAGCCACAAACAGCACCAGCATCTTACCCACGACAGACAACATTATAGCTATTAAAAGTCACAAATCATATTAATGTAATGTTGTGTCTTTTGGAGGGGTGCTTTCATTGCTAGAGTAAAGCAGGATTCTTAAACTGTAGATGTCAGCATTGGGATGCAGCACTACATCCAGGGCATCCAAGGACACATAACTTATGGGATATTATGCAAAAACAAAATTTGTTCCTAAACAACTTTTTTTCACATATATATATATATACATACACACACACACACACACACACACACACACACACACACACACACATATGTGTCACCTCCGCCCTGCACCCCACATCACCCTGCTTCGTGCACACACACATAGACCTTCCAACCTCTGGAGACAAACCAATCCCCAACAGCCAGAGGGTGACACCACAGCAGGCAAACTCATAACACTGATGTCCAAGTTGAGCTACTGAGGCTGCTCTTTAAGGATGGATTCCCTGTCCAACCGATGGCTGTCACTCCCAGCGCCAGTGGACATGTGTGATCCCTTAAAGAAATCAACCTAGTAATTTGTCATGCCAGACTCGCTGTGATATTACTCAGTCAGCACAGCAGCTCACTTAAACAGTGTAAGAGGAAGACTGCAGTTGCTGTTATTATGGCAATAATTCAGTTTATGGTATGACATTAACACAATACTGGCACAAACAACTGAGAACACCTGGTGAAGTTACTGCAGGAGTTGATGAATTAAGATTTAACTGTTGGATAATTGTTGCATTGTCACTTTGTTACAATGCAATCACATGTCATTTAGGGACTGTATAAAAATTTATAGGAGACGGGATCAGAAAAAGGGAAGAGGTCATTTTCATTTTTTCTGAATCTAACATTTTGGGGGAGCAGGTGGGAGATCTTTTGACTTTTTCCTCATTCAAGAGTTATATTTTTTTAAATTCTTACTCATTTTTAATTTAAAAGGATCAAATATTTAAATAAAAAAGCTGGCTTTTTGTGGGCCAGAGTTCCTGAAGGTGCAACAATGAAATCTCTGTGCCAGTTTCTTTTTTCAGATTTAAATTGACTGTTAGCTAATAATATTAATATGACAGTGAAACAAGAAATTCTCCAAGCACAGCAACAACACTCAGGTGCTGGTAGATTGCAGGATAATCTATGAAAAATCAAAAAACAGACTATGTGTGCGGTACTTTTTTGATCAATATGGCAGTGTTGAGAAACAGAATACATGTGGACCTTTGTCTTCATCTGTGATTACATATTATATTTCCAAATGGTGCATCTGAACAACAAGTAGTTGAATGTGTCAATAAAATGATGAATGTGTCACAAAAACTGACACTGTCATCTCTTGTTTATAAAATAAAGAATGGGTGGAAAACTTGGTAACAGGACACCTCATTTTGCTATGTTGCTTTTGTTTCGTATAATTTTGGTAAATACTAATTCCATTGTACGATTTAGTGGCTATGTGAAAATCATTATTCCATTAAGGTTTATGTTGGAGCACAACATCTCAAATACTTTGTACATTTATAGATAAATGCAATAGTGTCATCTTTTAAGATATTGGAGGGTCCAAAGAAAATATAAAACAACGTTATTGCAAGGGGTCTTAAAAAAGTTAACCGTACGGTCCGAAGTATTTTTTGCAGTCCCTTACAACTATAATCTTGTAACAAGCATATAAATTATGAGTTTGTGCAATGATGGCACAATGCCACCAAGTTTAGGGTACAGCAAAAATCTTTATTGACACAAATATTGAAATTGCCCTTTTAAATTAACTATAATATACAGGTTAAACTGAAGAAAAAGTGCTACACATCCATGCCACCCTCTGCTTAATCATGGAAAAATGGGCCATTGCTTGAGACATAGCTGTCAAAAAATAATCACATCAGTAGACTAAACTTCATCTATTATTTAATATCAACAAGTCACTATCGCAAAATATTTCCAAACTCTGAATGAGATATACAGTTCATGGAGACATGCTGATCTGTTTTCAGTCAGAAGACTATTGGGCATACCAATAAGCCACACAAACACCATTTGTTCTGAAACATATTGTCTTTAAGAAGGAACATGAAGAAGCCGCCAGACAGCCCACCTCCACTGCCCCAACACTGAATGGCATTCCCCAAATGTGACTTGGCAGTTCTAATCAAATGATTTAGCACGTTAAATCAACCTTTCCCCCTATAATCAGATTATGTGAGTGCACTGTGCAGCATCTCCACAGCATACAGTATACCTTAACCTATTAATATGACCAACCTTGTGTCAGTGATTTCCCTTGCGATGGAAACAGTATCATGTTAATTATCACAACCATCTGGTCCGAGCAGTGAAAAAAAGCTTTCTCTTCCTCTCGCAGATTTGTACCTGTCAATCAAAGACGGCTTCAAACAAGCCACTGGGGCTCAGGAACAGCAGAGAAGAACCACGCTCCAGTCTCAGAGGATTTAGGAGTGGCGTTAAATTAATCTTCAGCTGGCAATTTGACTCTACTCTCTCACTATGTTGTTGCTCTTACCACAAATCATTATTGATTTTGGTGCTGGGTTCCTAATATGGCCATTAAACACTATTTATTGATGTTTAGCATGGTAATGTTATACATTGTGCGGTGCTGCTTTATTTTTAACCGTCTTATAGGTTTGAATGTAATTTTATTTGTGGATTTTAGGAGAGCTTATTGTGTGTATGAGAGAAACACACACATACACACACATTTTCTTTTTATTCCCATGTCTTTTTCACTTGTTTTTCCATTTAACAGATTTTCTTTGTTTGAACAGACCATCACTCTCTCATTTCTTAACAGAAACTCTGAAAGTACAATGTAACAAAGCTGAGATATTGAATCACTGCCTACCACTGTCCCATGACATCACTGCGTTTGGATCATGACCAAAGCTCTATGTAAGAAGAAAAACAAAGCAAACTTCAGCCACCACAGGACTGGAGGTGGTGCAGGAAAAGACAAACCAAGGAGGCTCGCAGGACAGATGCTCTCTTCAAGGTGAACCACCGCTGACCCGTGTGCCACATAAATTATTCTGTAGTTTCAGACTCCATTCCAAAGTTGTGGAATTGGGTTACAAGATAATTTCACAGGCCACTTGCTTGTCTTCCTTGGCAGTCCAACTGGCTAATTGAAGAGAGTGATTTCCAGTTTGGGCAACTATTCAGAACATGGCATTCAAAATCTAAATGATTTGAAGGCTCTCTCTCGCTCCCTTTCAATATTCTGAATATTTTTTCTGTTCATAGGCAGGCTAATTATCAGTAAGATTTTTTTTTTCATATTCTGATTGACAGTTTTTTAAACAGTGACAAATAAACAAAGCATAAAAAGCAGAGTACAGTCTCTCACTGGAACTACATAAAAAATAAATATATTTTAAAGTTCTGATTATATATACAGTAAAAAAAGGCTCAGGTAGAGAGAATTTACACCCAGCTTTTAAATACTGTATAATACTTTTGAATTGTAGATTTTGTGTGTGTTTAAAAAAGTTACTTCTTTCAGCTCAGGTCAAGTTATTTGAGGTCATGGCATCTTAAACCTCATCACCTCTCAGAGTGCATTATGGGAGAAGCTCAGCAACTGGGCTAATCCTGGTGTATTTAACCAATATAGGTTCAGATTTGTTGGTGATATGAGACCACATGCTGTATTAAATTACCTTGGTGCAAAAGTGGAGCATTCTCCCCTAAACCTCTCTTTTATTTGATTAATGGATAAAATAAAAATGTAGCAGTTAAATTAATCATATAGATCATTTACAGCTGCACCAAACTAATGGCAAAATGATCCTTGAAGAAAAAAAAGGTGTGAAAAAAAATGTTTACCTGAAATTTAGGCGAGGCAAATGATTTGTTTATATTGTGATTGTGATGCCTCACGATGATCTGGAGCTCAGATCTCTCTCCATCTGCTTTTATATTTACCCCCAGAACACGGGCCCTCACTAAGGGCGACGCTAATTAATAACTGGAAGTTAAAGTAGTCTAATTGTGGATCAAGTGAAGTTCACGAAGCTGCGGCTACGGTACCCGGGGAGGAACAAACCTTATCTTCAAACAAAAGCGCGAAACGCTTTCACCTCCCCAGTCAGTCCGTGCGGATCGCGGCAAAGCGCAGCCTCATCACGGAGAACGGTGCTCAGAAAGAGTGAGAGAGAGAGAGAGAGAGAGGGAGAGAGGGAGGGTGTGCATGTGTGTGTGAGAGAGGGAGAGAGAGAGAGAAAGCCAAAGCCAGAGCCAGGGAGACGAGAAAGATAAAGGAAAGACAGACGGAACGATAGACTTGTGCGTAAAAAGTACTGGTGCCCCCCTTCTTCTTCTTTTTCTTTCTCAATTTCCATCAGACAAAAACCCAAACCGGCTGCTTGGATGAACCAGAACCTATCGATCTGTCAGTACTACACCTGGATTCACTGACCAGCCGCACAGCAGGCATGTCCCGAAGGAAGCAGAGCAACCCCAGGCAGATCAAACGTAAGTTCTTTTTTTTTTTTAATGTTGTCTAGCCGTTACACCGCGTCTCCTCGAGCTTATTAGAGTTAGCAGAATATTGTAATGATAGTGACCACGCTGAAGCTGATTCAGCAGCGCTCAACTATCGCCACTCATGTGTTGCCTGTCACGGTCCATACGCTCCAGACTCCCTCCGCACATATTTTGTGTTTTTGAAGACATGATTTACAATCCAAATCCCACGGTGCTGCTGGCTGAAAAGTTTCACCGCCGCTGCCAAGTTGTAGCAAAATGAAGTTATTTCGTTGGTTGTTTGATGTGACTATTATAGTTTTCATCCAGAATTGTGTATCAGACAGTGCAGCACTTTTGGCGTGCAGACTGAAGCTTTTTAGGCCAATTAATCGCCAGTAATTCTAAATTATAGGCCAGTGGGAAATACTGAATCCGTGTTATGCGGTGGGTTGAAAAGGTTTGGTTTTGAATCGTGTCAGTATTAAATGTTTTTATTTGTAACACATAGACACACACGTGTCTCACACACACTCCAACTCCTGCACACAGT
>JAPMOB010239109.1:0-20410 GCA_029875015.1 Lepomis gibbosus | reverse complement strand
CACTGTCTGACATGTAGGCGATAAATCATGGTCAGACTCAGACATGTCATACACATACCGCTACAGCGCTCTAATGCCTACGGTTAATGCATCCACATCCCCGCCCCCCGCTCCACCCCCGGTGGAACTGGTACGGTCCAACCACGAGCAAAACAGAAATGGAGAAATGGAAAATCAGAGCAATGAGTAATTTTTTATGTTTGTTCAAAAATCAAACTCGGACTCAACAACCCAAGCTTGTAGAATTTAAAATCAAACTGAGAAACAATTATCCGTTTGTGAATTATTCCAAAAAAATGGAAAATGAAAGTTTGAAGCCAATTTTTCATTTGGTTCATTTGGATGGTGCAAATTGAAACACCTACAAGACAATACTACGTCCCACTGATCTGATGGAATACTGTTATTTTAATTAATATAAAATCAGTTTTCTTTATCTATTCTTGGTAGTCTTTTGGTTGTTATGCACAGAATGACCAATGTGGACTAGTATGTGAGTAAATCAGTTTAAAGTGCATTAAATGAAATGTATGTATGTATGTAAAGGTAAATGTCTATGTATACGTCTTTATGTATGTGAAATATGTGTTTTTTATGATATAAAAAAAATACTGTATGTACATTGACATTTTTCTACAAATAAAACACACAGGACTACCAATCTTAAATTAAACATAAGTTCCACTAAGCTGCTGCATAATGAGCCCAAGCTACACTTACAGGGTCGTGTTCATCTCCTGTTCAAGGGGCAAGGTTGTTAAATACAGCAAAAAAATATCACATTTAAAGACCCCCACCATGGCAAAAAAGATCAACATGCTATCATGATGTCTCTGTCTGTTTTTACTGTATGCGAATACATTCTCGTGCAGACACTAACTGCAGAATATACATAATCACACTGCAGGCTGGCCTTATAGAGAAGATGGTTTCATTAGATTCTAAAGCACATGTGCTTACATTTGCATTTTAATGAGGAAAAACTGTTTTTCTTGAAATTGCAAGAACTCCATTATGCTCTGAGAGGCAGAGTTCATATTAATAGCAGCCATGATTTATGTGAAGATAAGTATGATGGCATAGTGCTAGCTTCTAAATAATGTTAATTACCTTAATTACAGATCTTATTAGTATAGCTTGTTATATTAAACTATTGCGGTTGATGAGGGATTAGCCAGCTCAAGTGTCTTGTTAATTTAAAACCTGTCTATTACCTTTGACATTGTTTAGACTGAGGAGCAGTATAGCAAATGCAATAAGATATATTCTAGTGGGCTTTTGGAATTCTTTGCCTGTATGTTATTTGGAATAAAAGATATTTTGCCATGCTGGAAGCCAATTTAGCATCCTATTTTATGATTCACTATTGACAGATGTAATGATATCAGTGAAATCCGTTCGCAAGAGCAAAATCGTATAGCAGGGATTCCAGATTAATTAGGTTATTATTTAGTTTATTCTGTTGAGGTATAATTAAGCATTCATTAACCAATCATTTTTGAAGTGTAGATTACTCCAACAAGGCAGATGTAGTTTAAACAGAGGAGGCAAATCCTGCAAATGTTTACTCTGTGATTAGGAATGCTAGTGTACATATGCATATAAATGTACCTGTATACACACATATTATTAATCTGCCAGATCTATTTCATATGCTCTCTGGAGAAAAAAATGACACAGAACTTTGATCTTGTGAAACAATGTATATATAATGGCCTAACTGTAATGGAATATTTATAATTGGTATTGTGGCCTGTTTGTATGTAAGTGGTTGTATGCATATGTGGGGGTGGGTGAGAAACTTGAAGATACATGGGATACAATAATTAGGGTTTTGCTAATATACCATAAGATGTGATATATAGAGAAGTGCTGTAGGTAAATAAAACAAAGACAACCCTGGATCCGCAAGGATGAACACCCATCTCATCACTGGTACCCCTTGATGATCTCTGCAGCATCAGAAGAGTGCATGCCTCCTGCCTGCAGATAAAGCCTATAATCTACTAATTGCAGAAACACTGGGCATCTTTGCTTAGCAGCAGGCCACCAGCTCTTGCCTATGCACCTACTTTAGAGTCAGATGAAGGACAGAAGAGAACCTTCCAAGGAGGATGCTGCCATGGTTAGCCTCCTGCCTAATCTAGCTAGGCTGTGTTTGCCTTCCAAAAGAATAGATTTACAGAGCAGGTTGTCAACATGGCATTTTTCACCAGTTCATTCAACCATCTACTGCATCCACCTTCGTGAGATGTCTTCCAATTAAATCCCCAAGGCCTAGTTTACGAGATCAGCTGTATCCTGTTGTCCCAGGCTTTTAATGTTGACAGGGAAGTATAATTTGTGCAGCTCTCTCCGGAGAGTCCTCCTCTCTCCTCTTCTCTGTCCCAGACACTCTTCACTTCAGTGCCCTTAAACAAGGCTTTAGAACAACTGGACTCATACCTCAGCTGGATTCCTCCAGGAGATATTGCGGCCAACTCATGACCAGCCCTTGTCCTCTGCTCCAACAGCTTCAGTATCCGGTCGATCAAGAAACTGATCATCATTCCTGGTCTTCCCCTCTTCCCGTCGTTTGTCATGAGTCTGATAGTAGCAGATTGGGTGACCCCATTTATCCTTCTGCCTCCGACAGCACAAGGCCAAAAGTAGTTTCTAATAAAGGGCAGCACTCCATACATTATATCTTACCTCATAGAGTAAAGTTCCTAACCTCTAAAATCTAAGACTCTAAATTTAAGGCTGTCTCAGTGGGAGATGTCAGCTATTGCCCAGAGGCAGCGCACCTCCTGGGGTGTATCATTCTCCTACCTTAGGTCAGGTGAATAAAGGGATAGCCAAAATCTAATGTCAGACTTTCCTTGGGCTCTCCTCCTCCTTCAATGATTTGAGTACCCCACTCTTCTTTACCAGGCAGCATGCTGTGAGCCACCTTCCATTTCACACGTCTTGGAATCTCTAGCTCTCCAGTCAGAAAGTGGTTTTAGGGTTATTGGTTTACTTTGTTTCAACCACAATTCTTTGAATCTCCCACAAGAAACCACTCACCTGCTTCTATTCAGTGCTGATTCCAACAACCTTGATCAACCTTCTTCGTTAACCATGTGGATTGAAATTTCATTGAAAGCATGAGATTGAGTTTGTTAAAAAGGTGGTTATGGAATCTGGGAAATTTACAAGACTACACCATTTTTTACACCATGTGCATTCCTAAAATTGGCAGTCTTGCAACAGAAAAAAAATACTCCTGATGACTGATCCAGGCCCAGCTGGGGGCTAATCACATCCCTTACAGCCTCCACCAGTTGTGAAACATGTGTAGCATGTGTACAGACTTTAAACTACATGCCCATTTTGCCCCTTCTTCAGAGTTCAGGGGGTGGTACCCCATGTCAGGGTTGCATGTAGATCTTTAGTTACTCTGGGAAATAACTATGTATGTCTCAGGTAGCAAAATTCCAAAAACGGTTCTTTGCAAGTGCACTGGACAAAGATGAACCCAAAAGACAGGAGAAGTGAAGAAATAATGGGTGAAAAAAGAGGGACGAGGACAAGGGATGGGTGAAGTACTTTACCATCGAAGTGTAGAATAAGTACGAGGTTTTTCCCCCAGATTATCCTCGGAAGGCTTCAAAGTGAGCATTTATGAGGCATCAGCGAGTTTTTTTGATGCTGTGATGTTGAGTCACGTAATGAAGCCTGCGCCTTTACCCCAGCTTACCTTCGAATTTGTCATTTGCATCCAGCTGGATTTGAAGTGAATTGAATTTGTCCTTTTAAATTAATAATTCAGGTCAAGAAAACACTTCAAGTGAGTATTATTTACAGTTGTTTTAGCTTCTGGATCTGTTTTTCCCCTAATATTTTCCTATGAAGATGATTTTGTTAAGAGGCAATTTCTTCAAACTAGAAAGAATCGAAAACAGAATCATATAAATATGTAATAAGTGTGGTGGAAATCAAAAGGTTATTTAGAGTTTGAAAGAGTTTCTTAGAAAAAAACATGCAGAAAACTGGAGAGGTCAGCTGGTCAGAGTTCAAAAAGAAAGGTTAAATAATTCACAACATTTATAGTTTTTTCAACAACTACATAATTTTGTGGCTTTTTCTCAGAAGCTCTTATAATTTGAGATACTTAACTGTGAATGTAATCACACAATCAGTCAGCGACATCCATTTTAATGTAATCAGAATGGTTAAAGATATTATATGAGACAGCCACACTGACTGAATGTGCCACACAGTCATTTTTAAGCAGCATGACTAATAATACATTTATTTTTTTTGATGGCTAAGGCAGCAATTTGGGGTTCAGTACCATGCTCAAGGACATTTTGCACACGCAGACTGGAGCAGCCGCGGGTCGAACCACTGACCTTCTGATTAGTGGAAGGCCCACTCTACCTCCTGAACCACGGCCACCCTTAATCATCATTATTTACTCTGATTATTGTAATGATCAGAAGTTATCGTCTGTTACCATGTAGGTCCACTACCAAATTATTAATGTGCCAGTCTTTTCATACTGTATGTCATTACTAGAGGTGTTCAGCACATGCATGAACAAATTACATTTTTAACACTAGAACCGCCAGGGTCATTCTTGTTGTATTTTATAGGCAGCAATAATAATAGCCTTATAATGTCAGCTAGTTTTTACTGTTCTGCTTGTTTTTTCAGACTCCATCGGGCATCCAGAGAATAACACATAGCTACAAAAGTTTGAAAGTCCAAATAAAAGTAGGCTATTTATTAGAAAAAAAAGATTATCATCAATTCCAAAATTCATAGTAGATTTTAGATAGCAGCATATACATAGTAGTAGAAATGTATAATGATCACTTTTACTAAAAAATACACAGCACTGGAAAAGTTATAGCCGGTCAAAAAGCACACGAGGGAGCCGCACGCTCCCTTGAAGGGAACGCAGAACACACCTCTATCACAGGGAAAAACTGGGCCACTGCAGCATTAGTTTTGATGATCATGTAGCAACACAAAAGCTATACGCAGCAGCTTTTATGCATATTTACTTCATACAAGTGGATCGCTGTCAGATGCAGAATCAACCCAGGACACATCGCTCAACCCCCACTATAGGGGTAAATTTTACCCTCTGGCGCTTATAGGTATAAATGGCCATATTTTAAATCTGCCTTTATCTTGACATTTTTCAACAATAGGGGGCGCTACATAACACACTTATAGGAAAAGTCAAAGACTGGAGGTCATGAATATTATACTGAAACAAAGATACAAACAATCAAAAAACAGCTGCGGGTAAATTTGACCCATTGGCGGTTCTAGTGTTAAAGTGAAATGGCTACAATGAATCAGTAGCATTTAGCAGCACAGCTCCCCCCACTGGTACTGGGTACCAGCCTTTCAGCTGTGATTCACATGACGTTACTTCCTTGTTAAAAGCAGATTAAAAGACAGCAACATTTACAGAAACAATCATCCGATGGTGCTGGTAATACATTGCAGAGCCACTGACCTTTTGTACAGTGCTTGTATAGGCCTTTTCTTTTCTTTTTTTACTGAACTGAATGCATCGGCTGAGCTGACAGTCAGATTCAGCCGACGCATTCACTTGCTGTTATACAAGTAGACGAGCCTTTATTATGTGTTCAACTGCTGTTGTAGAAATGTGAGTGCCTTTAAATGGTGATGCATTCACTTACTTATGCATACACTGAAGGGCATTTGAATGATGATGTGACATCTTTAAAAAAAAGTAAATCAACTAGTCAGTGGGTACAGATATCTACTGATTCTAATCACTGTCTTCAGTTTAGTTCAAAGTGAGTTGTGATTTCCACATGTAGTCCTTACAGCTGTGACCATATAGTCCTGCGGCTCTATGGGGAGGCTGGTCTCTTGTTTGATGGATAACACCCTCTGGTGAATGTGTACGTTGCCAGGAGGATTTGTTTTATGCTTCATAGATGTTGATATCGTCTGGGATGCTGCTTGTGTATTTTCTCAGTGCGTGCTTTTTAAGTCCCACAACTCCTATGACAACTGGGTCTGTCTCTGGTGTCATTTGCCACATTCGTTCCTATTCTTCATTACTGCTTTTTTCCTTTCCTATCGTGAAAGAAACAAACAAACACGTATCCTGATTCCTGTGTAAGGAAGGCCATAAATAAACCCATACCAAGTTACTTTAAAAGCGAACAAAAGAAGATTCTAGATGGTCTGATTTTGTCTGCAAAACGTTCTTTCCCACTGCAAAAATGGAACGTACATAGCAGGTTTGTTCAGAAGATACATTACAGTGTGCTGAGATAAAATTGCAAGAGCGATTCACACACAGGTAAGTCCCTGGTGAGAGCATATGTGTTTTGAGGAAAGTTGCAGTTTGGCTAAGGGCTTAGAAAAACTGCCCTACATAAAGAAGGTCACACAATATATCTACTCTGTCCATCAGTCGGGACCTGTGAGTCTTATAGGTCAGTGATATAGTAATGGTTACTTATATGGAGTAATCCATCTAACCCAGAATCCTGTTAAGGTCTTAAGCTTAGTTTACATGAACCCTTGATTCCTAATGATTGAGCCGCTGTGTAACCATGAATAAAGCAAGTTAACAAAATTTCCCTTCCCTCTGCGCTCTAACTACTGCTCACTACAAGGTGGATCTAGATATCATAAGCAGTCAGAATTAGAGTCAAAGTTTACCAGTTGCCTTTTTTGCTGTTCATTCTGAGCCAATGCCAGGTGACTTGACTTCCATTAAAGGTAATGACCAAATCATGACAGGCCATCGTGAGCACTAAACAAAATATGAGAACATCACGATGGCAGAAAAAACTACAAAATACTTACCATTCAAGGCTCATTGCCAATACCTTGGTTGTCACTTGTCCGCAAAGTGAATTAAGACCAAAGACAAAGACTGGGGAAGAGAATGATTTTCAATGATTTTAAAGTACCTTTAAACTCCGCTGGGAAGCCACCTAAGCTAGGAGATTTACCATTCTTAAGGAATGTCCACCCAAACAGAATATGACAGGAAAAAAAAACATGCAATTACTAAATCCTGCTCTAAAATAATTAGTTTATCTGCAAAAATTACTTTCAACTTATGTTGCAATTTCTTATATTCCATTATTTGACAACTTGAATGTGACAATTTGACGGCACAATCCCATAATTCTAGAACACAAATCAATAATGCAAGAGCACAAAATAGCAATGTGTTAAATTATTCATTTTACATCATGATTTAGGCCCTATATGCACTGATCCGTATACAAAAACCAGTGAGTTTCCATGCAACTCATATTTACGAAAACTCTCTTCACCACTCCTCAATCACAAGAACACTAATTCGAAAGAAAATATAACTGCCCCTTCATTTAAATGCTGCAAAAATCTCTTCCAACCCCTCCCACTCTAATCTAACATATCATACCACAAATGATCTGGAGAATTAGGCTCCAATTTATGTATAATTGCTAATGAAGGATTTCGTTACATGAAAAGTGAGAACAGATAAGCAAGCAGCCCCTATCACAATAATGTAAATGTAGAATATGTGTAATATATCCATTTTGGTTTTGTACCACAATTTGCATATTGCAGTATCACTTACAACAAGCATGGTCACAATATCTTCCTCTGGCCCACATTTAGAAAATAATGCAATCTTTTTATTTCATCTTTCTGTCTTTCTGTGTGTGTGTGTGTCAGACCATAGTTCCCACAGCACCAGCAGAACAGTGCCATCATCAGCAGGACTTATTAGCCCGGTAAACTTGCTGTGGGCCACCATCCATCCATCAAAAACGCCATATTTAATTGTCTGAAAGCCATGTTCAGATCCGGCAAACTGCCGCTTAATTCAAGGCAGCGTGCAAGAAACGGAGCTAGGAAATAATCTGGTGATGGATGACTGTGACCCTCCTTTGGGTAGACTCCGACGAGTGGACAGCTGGATGGATCGAGCAAAGCGGAGCAAGGAGAACAAGGGGAGAGCGAGGGAGAGAGAGGAGGAGGGAAAACTTGGTATTCAGAGAATCACTCCAACTTTTCATCTGCCCTCAGGCCAGCAGGGGCTCAAGGGAATAACAAGCATCTCCTTCAACCCCTTTCTCTGTTCCCGGGATACAGAGAAGTAAAACCCTCTAAAAATAGTGTGACTGTATTTCTTTGTGTGTGTCTGTGTGAGCAGGCTGGCATGGAAAGACTACATGCATAATGACTTCCATTAACCTTCACACTCGTGAAGGATGGCGGAAAAGATTTACAGTGCATTTTGCATGACACAAATACCGTGTTGAAGATTCTTACGGTTTCTGTGTTGAGCTTGCTGGTGTGGAGAGTCTATTCTCATCTAAGTGCAATGCATAATGTGTCTTAACTACAGTACCTCCTGTCTATAGGCCTGAGGCACCCTATCAAGAACATTTCTCCTGTTCTATTTTTAACAAATTATCTTATTGGGTATAACCCGATTCACTATAGTGAATACATGTTTTAATTTTATATTTGTTATACAAAGTGCTACATTGAAAGGAATTCCAAAATATGGAAATGAGTAAGATTTAGGTTTTCAATAAATTTGTAAAGTTTTAATTTAAAGTTTTTTTGTTTGTTTTTTACAATAAACGTCATTTGTTTAAAGAATTTTCTCTCACAGTTTGTTAGTTCTCCCTTTTGTCGTTTAAAAAAGAAATCCAGTTTTCCTAGCGAGCCCTATAAATGGAAAACAGAGAAAGTGGTGTGAACCTTGCCACACATCATTGTTTGTTAGGGCTTGTGCTCAGAAGTGATGGGGGGAGAGGGGCAAAGTGGAAAAGGTCTGAAGAATATAAACAGTGAACAGGGAGACCAGAAGGGAGGGATGTATTTGTTTTGGCAGTTGAGTTCAAATATCAAAAATCCTTCAAAAAGTCCACTGACTCCGGTGCAGAGACAAGGACACGCTACGCAGAAGCGGCCAGAAGCGGCTCTCCACTCCGCAGAGAATAGATATTTTTGATGGAAGAGCAGGATGTATCAGGCAGGAAGTCAGACACAAAGCGGCATATCTTCAAAATAAAACATCCTGTGGAGACTCACGATGATAAACATGGTTAAAACAGGCACAAAAGGAAACTATTTAACTACGAAACCTATTTAATGATAGTAAAAGCACAAAACGCAAACACTAATGACCAAATCAACAAAATCTAAACATTTTAGCAAAATTGGGCGGGCAAAATGCTCTTAATTTGAAATGCCCCTTCTGAGAAACGCAGCTTGAAGTTGACAGAATAAAACAGGGTCACAGCGAGCTTTGGAGACGGTAGTAGAAGCACAAAAAGGACAAATTATTAACAAGTCAGTAACATGGGGCAGGCTTTCAGTGGACTTGGACGTTGGGCTCAGGATGAAAGAAAACCGCGTTATTCTTGTAATATGAGCACAGATTTGTGGGAGAGATTCTGAATGTGCAGAAAGTTTTGAACATCAGCAGAAAACCTGCTGAAAAACAGGAGCTGTTAAAATCCTGGAGTTTCAAACTGAATTAAAATGAATTACTTTCTCATTGAGGTGAAAAAGTGCCACATTTAAAGAGGTTACTTCCCCAAACAAGACAAATGAGGAGGGAAGACTTAATCATACATGTGTGCTGACTCAGCAGGAATGATATTACATGAGAATATATTTTAATAAATTTATACACATTTAATGTGTATTAAATATTAATATATTAATATGTTAAGTTCTCTGTGTGTAGCATGAAAGGACTACAAACTTGATCTACAGGAGAAAACATATATCTAAAAGCAACTCAGAGTGCCTGAGAGCTTTGCTGCATTATATTCGATGATAATTTGAATCGTCACCTGCCACCTGAATTTTGTGTTTCCCTTTATATTAATAAAGATTAATAACACTCACAAGTTCCCCTGTAGCAACGAAAGAAAATGAACCTACAAGAAACACTAGTCAGCAGCACATCACAAGTCATAGGACACAGCTGCAAATATACAATAAGCTACATAACAAAGACTCTGTTCATATTATTATTATTATCATTTCAGCTGACACAGCCATATACTACATTGTATTTCAGTTCTGCGCACAATTTGACCAATAATTTGATTAATTTATCCCTCAAGATTGGATTTGATAGATGAAGTTTACTCAAACTTTGAATTTCTTCAAAGTTGGATTTTACTTTTCTCTAATCATTCAGTCATTGAAGGGCATTTTTTCACATCCTTCCTCCTTTAAAAGGAGGAACATGACTGTCACTGTCTAATTTGAAATATTAAAAAAAATTGACGACCTTTTGCGCTATATAATCATATTGAGTAATTGAATATATACGCGAGCATGGCCTGGATGAGTCTATAACACTGAATTTGGTTGTTAGGGACTCCATCTGGGTCAATATAAGGCTAATGGCCAAGAGCTTCTTTGAAATTGCCTGTGTTTGTATTACAACTAAGCGTGGGTGGGTTAAGGTAGTGTTGGAGTGGGTGTCGATGAGGGGGCCAATTTGGAAAATGTTGTCCCCCTGTCCATTATCCCTAATGTCTGGCCTGCCAAATACCACAGCTACAAAAACAAAGACATTAAAATATTGTGAGGCTCAATTAAGAGTCTGTTGAGTAAAAGGTATCTCCAGCGTGTGATTATCCAACTAACTTCAGCCTCACCTGCAGAGCTTCTCTGCGTGTGCAATGAGTTTTTTTCTCCACACATTCCCATCCCCACCATTACATTTGTTAATTACAGTGTATTAACAAATGTAATGGTGTACTATCTGTTCAATGAGATCAATCATTCAATTAGTCAATGTCCTTGTTAAATATGTACCTATGAATGTTTCCTAAAAATGTATGAATTTTTTCACATGTCAGCAGGTGTTTTCTTTTCAGACAAGGCCCTGATAGTAAAATAGCTTGCTGTGGGTGTGAACTACTTTTAAGACAAACAATTATAAACAACATGTGTGCAAAGAGGGTGGGCCCAGAAGACAAGTTGGTGGTTTGAGAGCCACTGTAATAAAATGTAGCTTTATTTTAAAAATGTATGATTTTTGTGTCTGGTACCAGGGGAAACATGTAGCACGAGAAAGTTTATGTTTCATTTAAAAGTCAGGAAAACAAGCCAATCTGATTTTTTTTTTTAAAAACATGTATTATTATTCTTTCAACTATGCTGAAGCAATGAGTCCAACTACAAAAACAATGATGAAGACAGAGAAAGCAAGAGTAAGTGTTTTTGCAGCATATTTCATTTCTGTGGTTCGGATAAAGGTGAAGTTTGGATGTATTTAAGTTCACATCTGCTTTATACAATGCATTCAATTGCATGCATTCAATTAAAATAAACCTTGAATCACCAGCTCTTTAGAACAGTGCTTTTGAAATGGTTGCAGACAAAGAAGACTTTTAAGGACTTTTTTCTTTATGCCACAAATCAGTCTGACATTCTACTAGAAAATATAAATAATAATATCATCTTTATCCTTGTCTGACTTTCTGAAAAAAAAACAGCACTGAGACATATTTGGACCCTGAACTGTGGTCCGCCAAGCTGTAACATTTGGAGCCACAACCCCTGGCTATGACCTTAACGGATGACCCTTCAGTGGCCAGTGGCTGAAGACTTAGACAATCTGACAAGATGACTGTGGTGAGGGGGAGGAGGAGCAAGACAAGAGAGCAGCAGCCAGGAGGGTGAAGCGACCTTTGTTTTAGAAAATGTCAATAGATGGTACAGTACCTGCAGACTTCCAACAGCAGAGTAGGCCGCATAGGAGAACTGTTGCTTCGGCAGGTCATTCGGGCCACGCTGGTCACAGGTGATCCCGTTTGGCAAGAAACACTGGTGACTAGACCTGTCGGTGATGGTGTTGGGTGTGGAACCAGGCAGGCTGAGCTGAACTGTGTGATTGGACAAATGGACGTCAGTCAAACCAAGTCCCACCCACTGACTGTAGAGGTACCTGGCTCGGGCTTCCTCGCTGTCATCTGATAGGCTGGAGAAAGACCTGGAAGCATGAGACAAAAAATATGAGGTCATTCGGTCATGCAACACAACACAAAAGGTGTTTCCATGACAACCATAATTTCCATG
This sequence comes from Lepomis gibbosus, assembly GCA_029875015.1. Classification (NCBI taxonomy): domain Eukaryota; kingdom Metazoa; phylum Chordata; class Actinopteri; order Centrarchiformes; family Centrarchidae; genus Lepomis; species Lepomis gibbosus. The sequence goes on along the minus strand of JAPMOB010239109.1, from coordinate 8,326 downwards.
ACAACCACCTCTTTAAGCCAGTTGACTCTGGCCACTCATCAAGTTTAATCTTTTTAGATCTCACCACTGCCTTTGATAATGAAGATCATTTATTTGAGGGTTTCTCTCTGGCAAAGTGTTTATTAGATTTTTTTTCATATCTTCAAGATTGGACTTTTAGTGTTGCTATTGGTGATTGCAAAAATTTTTGTTTTGTGGAGTGCGTCAGGGTTCAGTCCTTGATCCCCATACTTTTCTCAGTTTGTTACCTACTAAGAGAAAATATATTATTTTCCATTATGACACGCTCTTTTGACCCTCACAAGTAAAAACCAATTAATCCCTCTCAAGCCAAGCCTAAATGAGGTTCAAATAATTTCCTTCAACTGAATACAGACAAGTGTGATATGTGATTTTAGTATTATTTCAAAAGCTGAGTGAGGAAGCGATCTTACAATTGTTCTGCATAAACCATTGGCTTCACATGGGACTCCAACACTGGCCACCTGTGTCTGGGTTTGACCCATCCATCCCATCCACCTCCTTATGTGGACTATCTCACTCTTGACGTCACCCAACTTCCTCCTTTACTACCGTCACAAAAAAATGTAAATATGGGTCATAATAAGCTGCTCGAACAAACGACCTATGTGTGGGTTTTTCTGGTGAGAACAGGCTGGGCAAGTCACGTCTTTGTCCTCTTTTAAATAACTTTTTAGAATGTGCTTTAAAAATGCACCTTTTTAAATAGGCCATTACAAGGTATGAGGTACAGGGTACTGTGTACTGTCAATGGGTGGATAAATAACAAGTCACAGAAATGAAAACTGTTACATACAGTGGAGTGCTGAGGATAAATTAAGGGAGCCTAAGGGAAGAAGCTGCTCTGTAGTCCTGTGGCTGTGGCCTTTGAGCTCTGTGGAAGCACCTCTTTTTACTGATATCACTGATGCTCAAGCATCAGTGGCAATTCATTTCTTGTTGTGTATGTCTAAAAACATTTTAAAATCTTTCCGTATAGGCTAATTTATTTTGCTTATTCTTACTTTTATGTATATTGTTTTTATTTTATTTTCATTTTATTTGAAAGGTACCAAATAAGTAAATTGTATAATTATTATTATTATTATTAGGTTCCCAGAAAATTGTAATTGTAATCCAGTAATTGTTGTTTTAAAATGATGGGAAATCCTTCAATGCTTCTTGGACCTCTTGTGATACATGTCATGCTTCTCTGCCCCATTATATTTTACAAATATGATGAAGTTTATAACCGTGCCATCTTAATTGACATCTCAATGCGTTTAATGGAAAATCGTATTTCATGACTCTGAAATAAGTATGTTTGTTAAATGGAAAACGTTAATAAAAGATTCCTTCAAAGACTGAAATGTAAAAGAAATCCATTTGGCACCTCAAAAATCGAGGACAATAACGGCAATGCTTCCGCTAATTGGTCTTTATATGATGAAAATAGCTTTTTATTTCTTTTTATTCTTGTCAGTTTGGCTAGAGCTTGGTAAGTGTTAACCTTTTTATACACACTCAACCCCTCACAGGACCTGTCACTCTCTGTCATTCCCATTTTCCTAATTGCATGAAAGGCATGTCAATAAAATTTGATCCAGGTCTTATTTGAGTCTCCTCTGCTGGTTTGTTTTGTTTGCTCTCTTTATTGTTCTTACTCCGAGAGGACTGGACTCAAAGGTTGAGCAATAAAGATGTTTCCAGAATGGACTGGCTGGTATTTCAGCCTTTCGGCAAAGAACAAATACACAATTCAGCACTGAACAATACCTGGGCCTCAGATAAGACATCTCAATAAAAGATATAAAAATAAAAGATAAAATAAAAATTTCACTATTTCTCATTAATGGGACCATAAAAGCAAAAAACTGAGTTCATTATTAAAACATTTACGTCGGGACAGCATCAAAGGTTTTAGTGTTTGCATTTTTCCCCATTCATGCATAATCTGGCTTTCTTTCTCTGTGACTAGATTCCTTTTTGTCATTTTACTGTGTAGAAATAGTTGTGATAGATATAGTTTCATAGAGTGAGATGAGATTGTCATCAGTCTTATGTCTGTGGGTTAAGTGCAGAGCTGAGTCAGAGTTAACCTAGCTTAGAGATAAATAAGACAACAGCTAACCTGGCTCTGTCCAAAGTCTAAAAATACCATCATTTTTAATGTTTACTTATCTGCACAATTCATCTTATTTGCTAAACCCCCTGGCCCCTGTGTATGCTAAGCTAGGCTAAACGCGATCCAGCTTTATACTTTTTACGCCAACTGCTAGCCTTGTGGTCACATCATTTAAATAACCTACATTAGATACTTTTGCTCACTTTCCTGAAAGCAGACAAACAATATCGTGTATAACTCCCGTTAAATTATAACCATTTTGACATCGGCTCTTATTTCGTTGTAGTACCGCACTCTTTTGCGACTATTAAAGCCCATGCATGACAACATCCAAGTTAAAATTATGAAAGGGAAACTATGTTGACTTTTTACTTTACAAGATCGATTTGCTTGATTTGCAAACATGCCTCATGTCCGCCATAATCCATCCCTTCAGTGCAAAACAACTTAAATGTCTATACTGCTGTCTTGTCAAATCAGCGTACTCTTAAGACTTTTCCAACTTGAAACAGAGCCAATGAACATGTTTCCCAAATGTTTTAGTATTTTTACTAAGTATCCTTATTAAAAAAGGTGCTGGCTACATGTAGATGGGATATAAACATTATGCAGTTGAATATTATTTATCTGTTATTTACACCTTGATATATAGTTATATTTGCTTACATTTTTAATAATGTTTAATTCAGGTCTACTCTAATTTTTTATTAGTTTGTTACCTGATGCAAAATAAAGAAATAAATGCACGTCCATTCAGGACCAACACGTAACAACTCAACAGGTGCCGAGTGGAGCGGCACAGCCTTCAGACTGTGCTGTGGACTTTTGAAATATAAAGAGATAAACGGTGGCCGTAATTAACTTTTCTTTAGTCCACAAGAGGAGACAGTGTGTATATATACATAGCATAAAACACCTTTTAACTTAAGGTTTACACTCTGTAGCAAGTTTTGGATCCTACCGGTGTGTTGCTATGCTGGGCATGAGATTCCAAAGTCAAACAAATTAAAAAAAAAAAAAAAAAAACATGGACAAAAAGCTCAGCTGTCCAGACCCCACTGCTATTGTGTAGGTTATTTTGTCTGAACTCAAATGAGACCATATATTTTGCTTTCTGAAACAATATAATGACAGAGAGCTGCAAATAACAGATCTCTCGAGTCTCCCTTACTGCTCGGGGAAGTTATCTTTTACAGATTGTTGCTTTATATCGGTTTCGTTAAAAATGCAGTTTGTTGTGAAATGCAATCGTAACAACAAGCCATGAAAATGAACAATATGGATTTAGGCCAGGTTGCAAAGCCAAACAACATCACCACTGTGTGGAATTAAATGAACAGAAAAGGGCAATTTGTTAATCATTTATTGCAATACTTTGAATGACAATTAATCGTCAACTAAAATTTCATGAGTGTGACAGCCGTGGGCATAACTGGATAATAATCACCATATTCTTTCTATGTATCCATCTGCAAGTGCATGGGCAACATTTGTGTATGCCTTTAGTATTTATTTCTGTGTGTCTACTATTGTGTGTATGTGTGTGATATCTATATCAGTCTCAGCAACAGATGGCCCAAACACACAATTCCGCTATTCTCTAGTCAGCAGGCCACGTCTCATAGCTCGCCAGGAGCAGCAGCAGGAGGCGGTGTGTGCGCTGCTGTGTTTTTTTTTTTACGCGTGTTTGAGAGTGCGTGCGTTTCCGTATGTGTGTGCTTGCAGAGACCTTCATCTATAAGCCAAGCTGTTGGAAGGACTCCCTGTGGTATGGGACACATGCCCATTTCAGACGACGCCTCATGTCTCAAGTGACTTTGAGTGTCTCTGTTTGCGTGTGTGTGCCGATCTACACAGCTGTGTGTTCATGACCACGTCTTTATGTCTGTTTGTTTTTCAGGAACATGTAACCCTTCTATCATGCAGTTGTCATGTTGAGAACACTTTCCACCCCTCCCCCATCCACATTTCCTCAGTTCGCATTTGTGTGTGTCTACAATAGTGGTATTATTCAGATCTTTTAGTTACACACACACCCACAACGTAAAAGATAAAAAAAAACTTCACTAAGAAAACTAAAATTTCTGTATTTATATTTTAATTTTAGCAAAATTATTACTAGAAAGTATCAGCAGTAGACAATAGGAAAACTCCTTTAAAGCTTACAGCACTAGTCAATAGTTGTATATAAACAATAGATTATGTATTATGAATTTCCTGCATTCTGAACACATTTTCTGCACCAATTTATGGAGGAAATGTCTTAATTTATATAAAGAGAAACAAAATTAAGGTGACAATTCAAAATTTGAAAATATAATGGAATAAAATTAAGTAATCAGCTTTTGGACTATTTGTTTCTTCTCCCTAATAAGCATTGTTTCATATGTTATTCAGCATTTCTTGTTGCTGTTTTTCAGAACATTTTTAACAAAAGCTTTCAAAAAGTGATGGAGACATTCAGATTCTGACCTGTCCCCAGTCTAAATGACACCTATCTGCCAATACTTTTTATAGTCCCGCCCCATCCAGGCTGTGATTGATCGGTTCACAACAAGTGACATTGACCAGCTGCATTCAGCACATGGCTGCATGAAAGGCACCGAACTGCTCTTCTACCTCGTCTCTCTCCGTCAACAGAGTTTAGCTGGCAAAGAGAAAATGAGCAGGTGAGCGTCACGTAGCGCCCAGAGAATCTGATATGGAAAGGGCAGAGGAGAGTACCGGCAACTATGGAGAAGCCCGGTACGCAGGAAAATGTCCCGGTACGTCAAAGAGTAAATTGTTGAGGTGCCGGTACTGCGTACCGGTGCGTTCCGGCCAACTTCAAGCACTGAGTAACTGTACTTAAAAAACATTGCTTTGCTGCTATTGCTAGCACTCTTTTGCTCCTATTGTTCTTCTTTTTGTTGTTGTATTATGTATGTCTTAAGTTGCCTCTATGCTCAGTTAAAAGTTCTTGTCGGATGGTCAAATAGCTTTGGAAACGCCCCACCAACCCCATCTTTCTAAGGTCGGATCAGGATGGGCTGTGTTGATCCATTTCCATTTCCATGCTAGCAGTGTGGGGAAGAGAAGGGAGCCATGGTTTGAACTTCTCTCTCTAACTATATTTTGTCATTCTCACCACAATTACTTCATGTCACTTTTATGTGAACAACATTGTGAGTGCCTTCCTGGAGAGACTGTGCCAAAAGTAAGGCAATTATATCCTCTGCATGAGCAGAACATGTGAGTTATCTTCCTGTTGCCATTCTAATAGCTCCTCCAACTCATCATTATAACAAGCATACGACATGTAATAAAATCAGGCTACACAAAGACAAATAAGTTGATTTTTTTATGTGGATATGCAGATCATAAATGCATATTTTGCCAGAGATAATTTGTCTGTCTTTCAAAGGAGATGGTGCTAAAAATGATGCTGATGGCTCTGAAGCCACATTTCCATTCCCCAACTTTAATCATGCAAAAACCTGCAATTACAGATAACGAAGAGCAGGCAAAGACACTGCTTAGCCCTAGTCACAGTTGCTAAGCCATGGTGGGACAATACCTGTTCAGTGGGCAGTTTTTCAACAGTAAAATAGTCTGTATTTAAATTTGTGTAAAGTTTGATTTATACTCCTGCTTAGGAGGCATTTATACTTGTACGTCTGTGTGTCTGTCAATCTATAATTACACCCCAAAACACTACTTGGCAGTAGCGCTACAGCGTCCACTGTGTTGACTTTTGACGGCCAAGCTGGCTAACTTCCAGTTTAGCGCTCCACTAACGTGAATGGAGGTAAAATTGTCTACATGCGGCTGGTGTAGCCTTTTCAAATGTTAGCGACCGTATGGATCACGTTCTGATAATCAAATGAGTCATTTCGCTGAAGTTGTGATCGTCAAATATATCGATCCACCGTGTGACAGCCGCCATTTTGACCGGTAGTAAAAGTTTCTTCAAAGCACGGGCACTTCCTGTCGGCTCGGAGGCATTGCAAGGCCACCCAGCCGACCTATCACAGTGCTCACGGTCCGAGTCGACTCGACGTGTAGTTACATTTTTGAGGAGGTGCATGTCAGCCTACGCTATAGGTAAAGCCGCAGGGTAGGGGGCTACGCAGAGGCTACGCTGTTGATTTGACGCAGAAGTATCATCAACATCATTTATATTCTCTGTTACCAGAGAAATTGTGGTTTCACTCTGTGCCGTTTAGGAGATAGTCTTTTTTTTGTTGTTTCATTATTTCTTGTGCGGAGATTTGTCGAAATCTGACACCTGAATTTATCAGGACAAACAGGGAGAATGTAGTATGTCTCAATTCTTGTGAAGGACACTGGTCACTCAGCACAGTGGGTCATGGTGCCATTTTGTGATTTAGTTTATTAAAACTTTAATGCATCCATGTTTCAGACTCTAATAAACCTGCCATTTCAGAAGGTTACCATCCCATCAATGTCATGTGGAGATGTAATCTGTTTTAAGGCAGATTGCTGTCCTTGCTGACATTTCCTTCCAGCTAATAGGATGTGCATGAATATCATGTACATCATCTGTACTTATTTTGGGGGAAATTATTCCAAAAAGCTGCCTAAACTTCAGTAAGTAAATCTGTGTCATTGTCATGCTGTGTAACATTTCCCATGCCTGCAGAGATGCTCTGATTGTTTTGAAGTGTTAACAAGCTGTATTTGAAGCCCTGCGACTGTCTTTATCTGATGAGTGGATTGAATCCTCTCCTCTGAAGCCTCTACCCCACAGAGAACGATGAAAAACTGTTTATCCAAACTTCAGCCAGCTGCAATTGTTTCACAAAAGCCTTTTTTAAATGTTTCATATCTTGACACTTTGGCATCTAAGCTTTAATTATAATAATAATTATTTATTCTCAGTATCACTGACAGTTCAAAGTCTGGTCCCTAACTCCCAAGCTTGCAAGTCAAAAGCTTTTGTATTATTAAAGTTGGGGAATGGTAATGTTGCTTCAAAGCCAAGTCTTTAGCATCATTTTTAGCACCATCGCCTTTGAAAGACAAACAGACAAATTATCTTTGGCAAAGTATGCATTTATGGTCTGCATATTCCCATAAAAAAATCGACTTATTACTCTTTGTGTAGCCACGTTTTTATTACATGTTGTATGCTTGTTATAATGATGAGTTGGAAGAGCTATTAGAATGACAACAGGCAGATAAATCACATGTTCTGCTCATGCAGAGTATGGATATAATTGCCTTAGTGGGAGCTCTGTGTGCTTTCTTGGGCCAAGCAGACTTGGAATATGAGTCGCTGTTGCCTCTGCTGGCAGCTGCTGAGGATAATATATTCCTATAGCACACAATCATTTTAATAGCTTATCCATTTGTTCAGGAGACAATTGATTTTCTCTGTTTCCATATGCGTTAGTCACATTTGATTTCTCTCATCCCATTTGCATTTGTCACATTTTAAAAGCGTGGCGCCTGTGCTCAGGCTCCATGATAGGAAATCTTTATTCAGGTGCCAGGGCTGGTGTTAAGGTGGAATCTAAGTGATGACGGAGGCTGCCAATAAAGAAGATTCAACACATCACTGGATATTCTATGCAGTGCTATATAGTGTAACTCAGAAGAGGGGAATTAGAAAGGTTCATCACCCGAGAGTGTAATCACTGATACTGATTCGATTCTGGTGCAGTGTGGCTCAAGATCCACGCCAAATTCCAATTAAAGCAATCTGTGCCATTCTTGCGTAAATAAATGTAAGAATTACAAGTCGGTCGGATATAACAGAGAAGAGATTCAAACTATATTCAGTTAATAAAAAATGTAAAAATTCTGGAATTTTGTTTGGTTTGGTTTGTTTGGAATAATAAAGATATAGTTTTAAGCAATGGGAACCACCTGAGCTTAAGAGACAACAGAATAAAAAAACATTTAATAACCACATCACTGGTATACTCAGTTAGAATGGATCTTTATGAGCCACCCACACCAATCTGTGCTGTTAGACATAATGTATTATAAATGCCAATTTACCTTGGTAACTTGAGTTTGAGCTTACTGAACAGTTAATGGATTTTTATATATGACAATGTGCTTACATTCGTATGTACACTGAAAGCTGATCATATGAATGTGAACAGATTTTGTTAAGTGGCGCTAATTAGCAGAGTTTCAGGAGTGGACCACACATCAACCACGTCATCGCCTGCATTTCCATAAATACCCACA
>JAPMOB010239103.1:0-18294 GCA_029875015.1 Lepomis gibbosus | reverse complement strand
CCCCCCCCAGTTTTTATTATTTTTAAGGATGGTCACTTTTTCAACAAATCAAGTTAGAATAAATTTGAAATAACCTCTATTTAAATGAGTGTCTTACCCTTACGCATGATCTATGTATTTTCCTGTGTAAACTGCACTCTGTATGTTGAGTGTGTGGTGAAAAAAATATATGGTGACTCCAGTTCTCTCATTATCCTAAAAACCTGGCGATACAATGCCAATGGGCCGCACATCTATGCAAATGAACTTTGTTATCGTAGTTTTGACCTTTTTCCGGGCATCTGGTGAGGGCCTGGTGAACAGAGGTTGTGTATCTGACTTTGCTCCATTCATTTCCGGTGCCTCTGCTAGCTGCCACTCTGGTGTCAAGCTCGTAACTGGTTTTGATGGTGGTGTAGAATAAAGCTGCTGCTTTCTTTGCTGGTAATCTTGCCATCTACAGTGTAGAACCCAAAATAGATACAAATACATCCACACACTGGTTCTCAGCAATGTTCTGATCATCCAATCAGGACGGCTTTACTCACTAGTGTCCTCCATTTTTATTTATTAGCTTAATTTACTGATAGGGCACACAATAAGTTTAGCTAATAGTGAATTTTGAGGGTTTCTCTGCTGAGTCACAAGGCAAAAAGTCTGTAGCATTTGTAGACAATATATTTTGATGGTCATGACTGCTGGAATATTGTTTTTTGTACTAGAATACATTATTTACAGAATTGATGAGAACAATTTAGAGGCTGCTAGATGATGAAATGAATAAACAGTATTGTATTGTTGGTTCAGTTTAGATGAATATTGGGAAAAGATCTTAAGAGAGCAGTCTGCTTCAACGCTGCTGTCTGAAACCATCCTCCAAACCTTTCCACCACCTTTATTTCTCTACAAAATCGCACACTACTGCTGTTACTTTTTTGTATTTGCAAAAAGTGCAACAGCTTGAATGCTACTGATGCCTCACCTCTGTCAGGCCGGCCCATTTTTAAGTTTATATTGTGACGCTGATCATGGCATTAGCTGGCCTAAACCCATCACAGAGCTTCCCTTTTGTGTTGAATGCATAGAATTTATAATGATCTAAAAAAATCTAACTTTGGGTAAAAGAAATCAAGGTTACAGAAACATCTGAGAGTAGGACTGTTCATTTTCATTTTAGTTGCAGTGCACAGCAGGCAGCTGCAGCTAGCATCACTCTAAGAAACCCACTGTACACTCCTAGCAGACAGATAAAGTTAGCAACTAGCTGGGCAAACACGTTTGTCATAGCAACTGTTTAGGTGACTACTGTATGTCATTGTTGGAGTTCTTCTGACCCCTAGTGACGACAAGTTTGAAATGCTGTTTTAAGTAGTAAGTATAGTCGTGTACATGTTTAGAAACACACACTTGTGAACAGGCATCAGGAACACAATTTAGTGGACTTGCTGGTAAAGTGAAAATGTCTGTTCCAGCTTTACAGTCCTCCACTTTAGAATAATACTGATGTAGCTCCTTAATACATTGACAGGTTTTTACACACATACAATATCTAACCTTATCAAGATTTTGACTCTGTCATATTTACTGTGATATTTTCAGAACTGCCTTATTTTCTAATTACATCTTTCAACCTCTAATTCTAGTTGATAGATGAGCAGGTCCTGTGTGTGCACGGTGGTCTTTCACCTGACATCAAGACTTTGGACCAGATACGCACCATTGAACGGAACCAGGAGATTCCCCACAAAGGGGCCTTCTGTGATCTTGTGTGGTCAGACCCAGAGGATGTGGACACCTGGGCTATCAGTCCACGTGGTGCTGGCTGGCTGTTTGGCTCGAAGGTTACTAATGAGGTACGTTGTGTGGTCAACATTTGAAACTGTTCAGTGTGGTGGGGGATCCTTTGACGCATAACATCAGTTGTATGAAAGTAATTTTCATATTTTGTTTTAGTTTGTTCACATCAACAACCTGAAGCTCATATGCCGTGCACATCAGCTGGTTCATGAAGGCTACAAGTTCATGTTCGACGAGAAGCTGGTGACTGTGTGGTCGGCGCCCAACTACTGCTACCGCTGCGGCAACATCGCGTCCATCATGGTCTTCAAGGACGTGAACAGACGGGAGCCCAAGCTGTTCCGTGCAGTCCCTGACTCTGAGCGTGTCATACCTCCCCGAACAACCACTCCCTACTTCCTTTAATGACAAGAGCCAGTTCTCTGTCCTCTCCAGCCTCTGGAGATCTCAACTCTCAAACTTATTTATATTCAACATATTTTAAGATATTCATGGGAGCAACATCACAGGTATCCAGCATCTTTAGTTAGAAAAGGGTTTCTTCCAAGGCTACTGTCTGTTTGCACCACACTCACTTTGTTCTGACAAAAAAATCCTCTCCTACCCCCAATGAGAAAATGATAAGTTTTACTTTTAATGATAAGATTATATTTAATGGTTTAATTTTGATGGTAGGCAAATAAACATTAAACTGAGTGGTAATTGCCAACAACACATGTTCAAATACAGTGATAGATATTTTTCTGTGAGCATTGTAGCAGTTTGATCTCTTGGTTGCCTTTTGAAAGACTAGTGATTTCTGGAATAAGGAAGCAAACTCCAGTAATAAGTGCTCCTGTTGAAAGACCTCACTGTATAAACAGCTGCTGAGCCCATCCTGCAGCATTCTGCCTTAAATGCAGGTTGTTGTTTTTTTTCAATGTAAACAATGTTTATCATATACTTTCTTTTTAATTTATTGTTGTTTTTTTTTAAAAAGCTACCTGTTAATGCAGACATCATGTATTTTATGACAAACATCCACAAGTGTAAATTAGCCTTTTACTCATCACTGTGACCATCTGACCAATTCCGATAGTATGATGCTGTTGATGAACTGTTGCTGCAACATTTTATAAGCAATATCCTTATAGTATGAAAATAGATTTGTTAATAGCTCAGCTCTGTAGTTTTATTTGTTGCAGAGAATGGTTCTCTTTGACACTGTTCCCCTGTTTTTTTAATTTGAATAAAACATTCATTAAATTGAGTGAATAGTAGTCACTTGAAACACTAAGGGATTTTTATAATGTAGTCTAAACCATTGTTAGATGTGGGCAGAAACAATACGATGGGGATGCATAATCAGTCTGCACTGTAAATGATTTTAACGGGTCCAAATGAAAACAAGGTGGTGTGGAAGAATGCTTTGTTGTATCTACTTTATGCTTAACAATATTTTAAGCATATATCAAACATGTAGTCCACCACCCCACCTGACTGCCCCACTCAGTATACCCCAGTGGCGGAAAGTGACTGATGTACTTGTAAGTGTTAAGCTTTGTTTATTTTATGCTACTTTCTTTTGGCTCCAATGTTTTTCAGAGGAGATAACTGTACTCGACCTTTACATTTTGTTACTCTACATTTATTTAAGAGTTTTTTATTCAGGTGAAGATTTAATATAAATCATACGATCAGTTTTGGAAACAATGTTTTTGGCTTGTGGGCCAAAAAGTCAGTGTGTACTTGGGACCCCTTGTCACATTTCAGTAGTATGCGGATCATGGTATTCATGATTTTTTAAGTTAAGTTACACTGAAAGAGCAATGCACTAACACTAAAAGAATATCTTGAATTCAGATTTTAAAAAGCCTAGTTTTAACCAGTCCAAAAGATGTTATGGATTTAATGCAACAGTGCTACATTGAGGTATACGGTTAAGAATATTCCGGATCCACCCCTGGATGGAGGCTTTCTCTGCAGCTACCGAGCTGTTGTGCATGGCTATTCTCCTCTCCCCTGGTATGCCGAGTGCAGTGCAGGCTCTGCAAAGGGAAAGTCCTGTAAAGCACCTGCACCCTACCTCCACAGGAAAGCACCTGACCCTCCATCCTTGTCTGTAGCAGTCACTGATTAGGCCACTGTGCTTTCCACTCTTCTGCTCGACAGCCTTCTCCATGTGTTCCTCCGGTTACATCCAGGCTAGCGATATTCGATTCCTCTGATAGCAGAACCATGTCCGGTCTCAGGGAGGTCATGACAACCTGCTGTGGGAACTTGATTTGTTTTTCCAAGTCTACCAACAGTTGCCAAAGCTGTGCCGTGCTGAAAAGCCCGGATGCCGCCATAGGGGTTGAGCCTGGCTTCTCACCTGCTCTCACAAAGCAGATGGTCTGCTTCGGAGGTTTGGGCTGCCAGGTGATGGCATTCCAGATGGCTTCTGCAATGGTCTAGCACCTGGTTATGCTTCTAACGATATTGGCCCTTCCCTAGACTCAACCAAGCCCCAGCAATACAGGTTGGATGGGTTGCGGAATGCATCCTCCTGGACCAAGACCTTGATGCAGCTCTGCCCACCAGAGGTCATTCCACGAGCTCTTGCTCTCTGCAACTTGCTCCCATCTTGCCCAGGTGCCACACTCTGCTGCTCTACTGGACCGCTCCTCCTCTATGCCTGCTCGAACCTCTTTCTGGACCAGCTGCTGCCACTCTTCGTACATGGTCATAAAGAGGGGTGGGAAAGGCACCCAGCCCAGCTCTTCAATGAGTCACTGCTCCTGCCAGGACTCCATGGCGTAGCTGTGTCTGCCTGCTCCACATCCTGCCAGTCTCTGCAACTCCCGCTCCCGCTTTCCCAAGCTCTTTACTGGCTTCCCTGTGATGGTCAAAATTGGTGTGTTTGTGATGGAGAACCAGAACTTGCCTGTGACCCTATCGTTCTTCAGTACACAATATCTTGATTTTGTGGGCTTGAAAGACTTTGTGGTCCTCCTCTTAAACCTTTCCAAGTCTTTTAGGATCCATCTGGTTCTTGGTTCTGATTCTGTGGTGACTGTTAAATAATCCATGAAGGCACAGATTGGTGATTGGTAAATTCCAGATCTGTACTGGGACTCGGCCTTTGCACACTATTTCAGCAGATTTAACTAGCATGTCCATAGCCAAACAGGATAACAGATATGGTGCAGCCTATGATGATTCCCACCCCGGGTCTACGCCATTCTGATGTTGTTGTCCTTGCTGGTGCTCTTATCCTAAAGTTGTAGTAAGGATGAGAGGATGATCCAGGATGAGATCTCTCACTTTGGCTGGAACATAGTTCACATCTCCGTCCAGCCATAGGCATTGGCTAGGTCTAACCCCAGCACCACCAGGTTGTTTGCTCCATTTTCCTCCTCCGCAGCAAACCTCACCACCAACATGTTCACAAGATTGGCTCGTATTTTGGACATTCCTGCCCACATCCCTTTTAGCAGTAGATTCCAACACCACATCCACATCCCTACTCATTTCTGTTGTCCTGCAGCGCTACCCGATCTTCTTCTTATCTGACTTCATGCTGGGAGTGGTTGCTAGCACCACTTGGTGTGCTCCTCTCCCCTCTGAAGGTGTGGTTAGGGTGGCAACTCACTCCACCCCAGGTTTGCTGTCTTTCGGGGCTGCCACCTGTCTCTTCATTAGTCACCAACCTTTAATTGTTTTAACCAGCCTGTTCCTGCTAGTTAGAGGTGGCTCAGTTCATAAGGTAGCTGGAGAGGGGCCAGTTCACTTCCTGGGCACTGCCGAAGGAGGCCTTGAGCAAGCTCCTGAACCCCTAACTGCACAGGGCGCCAAACATCTCTCCCTGTGTTGCTATGGGTCTTGTTTGTGCATGTGTGTGTATTTCTGACCTGTGTTGGAATACTAACAATAATAACAGAGTGAAGACATTGAATTTCCCCTTGCGGGATTAATAAAATCTTCTATCTTCTTCTAGTATCTTCTTCTTCTAGCTCCAGGTCGATTTTGAATAAGTTATATCTTTTGATGCTTAGCCCAAACAGCATCAGTGACGTACACTGGGGTCATTGGGTGTGTCAGTTCATGCAACATCAGACACCCTTACCTAGGGACCCGGTACCAATCACGTAATTCAGATGAATGCATTTTTAAAAAATCATATGAACCAATTACACTTTGGACTGGCATTAAGAGACTCATGCATATGATAGTTATGAAATAAACATTTGAAAAACAATATCAGCATAATCTACTGATCCAACAATTTGGTGACAGATCTTTTTCTGACATTAGAAGTTTCAGCTTTAACGTTCAGCTTTATTGTTAGCAGACAATACAGAAATACATATGCAGTTGTAAAATGTATAAACACATATTCAAAAATTGAAATTTAAAATAGAATATAAACAACAAAATGGAACAAATATATAAAATCACATCTATAAGAAGAAATAAAAAGGAAAATAATTAAGTAAAATCACATGAACTGCAAAGAAAAAGCAGAAACTCTCAACACTGCAAAGTTAATGGTAGGTTAACTATGCTGACACGACACAGAGCACTTTGCTCTGTGCCTTCCTTAACTGTCCTAGCTATATACTATTCATACTTATCAACAGCAAAGATAACCAATATTATAGGAATTTAAATAACACAGAGCCATACAAAGTTAAATCTATAGGGAAAAAGCATTTAGATATTAAAGGACTACGGAATCTCTGCGTCATCGAATTCATCTGAAGAACTGGAGAAATCTTTCCGCCTAAGAATTATCAATGAATTTATGAATTGCTCACGTAAAGCAGCCTCATTTTATTTTGATTCAGTTTTGTAAATATTCACGCTTGATTACTGCCAACTTGACTGTTGGAATTAAAAGCAAATCAAAATTCTTTGTCAATTCGGAGTTAACACTCCCTGTTATGCGTTCAGGTGTCCTGCAAGCAGAGAAGCTTTTATTTTGGAAATGCTGACCCGGAAGTAGCTAGCCGGCTACAGTGGCTATGGTAGTGGGGCGGAGGCTGTCCTCTCCCTGCCTCTTCCTGCCTTCTTGCCTCTCACAGGACAACAACCTTTCATACAGAGTAGCGTTTAGGTTTTAGCAGACAGGCTCGTTAGACAGCGTCCAGTGTCAGTGACACAGTGAAATGCCAAGAAGGACGCGTTTCACCCACAGAGCGTGTCGTGGCTTTTGCGCTGGTTTTTGAGGAGCATCACTGTGGTACTTGTGTCCATCAACGTTAGCAGCTTCGGGAGGTAAGAAGAAATGTAACGTTAACGTTAGAGATGCAGAGGTGGTTAAAGCTGCTGCAGACAGGCTATGTGAGTCTGTGACCTGTTTTTATTAACTGACACGTTTTGGCTAACTTACCACTGGGTATCCTCTTTATCCAGACTTTAATATCCAGATGTTTATTTTATTGTGACGTTAACGGTGTGATTCCCTGACTTCAATTTATCGGTGTTGGCGATGACTGAAGGCTGCTAACGTTAGATAACGTTACAGAGCAATAGCTAACTTATAGCTTATGGCCAATTAAGATTGGTCTCATTTTAAAGCTTAGTTAGGTAGATTAATGTTACCGAGTTCATTACAATCAACATACAGCTGAGTTGGCTAATTAACGATATTAAATATTGCTCCTAAGAAACAAAGGAGCAGCTTCCCGTGACCGAGTCGTCGTCATTTTTTAATGCATATTTGTAGTGACATGATTGCCTTTAAACCTCTTTCAGTCAGAGGTCTTTAGTGTAATTATTTTGTCTTGTGGCGGGGGCTCATTAGAGGCTTTTCCTCCAATCATTGCGTCCGCAAACGTCCTGTAAATGTCTTGTTAAAGAGACCATTCTGTAAACCGAATGAGGGCTGTCAGATGTCTAACTTATAGGCAAACATTAATTTCTGCATATTTTCTCAGTTTAGAGCAAAAGATAAATGTTTTACTGAGACACATCAGCGACGCAGCAGTTTAGGAATCTTCATAATAATAATAAGATAAGATGAAGATTTTAGATTTATAGCATTGTTTGCGATGGGACTCATAATGTACAGAAGGTTATCCTACAGACTTTCTCTTGCGGCACTGACAGCTTTTCTCCATCATACTTAGTCACACACAGACGCCCCCTTAGACACCCTGGTAGCTATGAAGCTACACTCATCATTTCCATGACAGAATAAATTTTAGGTTGGCTGAAAATGATTTTGATAAGGCACGGCATTAGCTGAACATTGTGACCAGCCTCTGTGCTGCCTTGACCTGATTGCACATCCATCTTAGCAAACCGGAGGTTGCAACCACTGTGAGAATGAAATCTGGGACAGCCCAGGTCAACCTAAAAAAGGTGACCATGTGACACATTTCCTCTATAGTTTCTTATTTCTATTCATACTTAAGTAGGGCACCTGTAAGACACACAGAAATCTACAACCAGCAAAGTCTTTTTATGGATATCAATATGTTAGAAATCAGCAGGTTCAGGTTACTAGTTGTAATGGATCTCTTGTTAGTGTGTATAGTTAATATAATCACAAATTGGCATTTGTACAAGTGGTACTTTGGTCTGGTAGCCACTGGTTCCCATATTTTTAATAATTTTTAACCAGTATATATTTTTTAAAGAAGTACCTATACACAGTATTTTTGTTTGTAATCAGGTGAGAAAAGTCAGTGTCATGACTGGAGCTGAGACTGAGGATGATATTCCATTAAGCGAAAGGAAGACTGTCACAGATTTCTGCTATCTCCTGGACAAGTCCAAACAACTCTTCAATGGGCTAAGGTCAGTTTAAACTTACTCTCTGGTCTCATGTCTGCTGGGCTGCATTTTGTAATCATTCCCTTCCAGTGGCTAGTTTTGACAAGAGCCACAGGGAGGGCGTGGGTGACCAGGGGAAAATATGGAGAGGAACTAAGTTGAATGAACATGATTATATAGAGGAATTTAAAAAAAAAGAGTTTTCTGATGCTGTTGTGCTAACCTGAATCATTTGCTTTATTTACCTTGAGTTCAAGGCTCATCTTTATTTATAGCTCCCACATTATTAAAGATCGATAGAATTTAATCTGTGTGTTTGGAGGGATAAGAACCCTTTTCCATTTCTGAGGGGGGGCATAACAGAAAAAGGTTTGGGTGTGTAGAGCATCCTACTTTAATGTGGGTTACTAGAGTTCACCCACTCATGTCACAACCTAACCGTTCTATTCATCTGTTGAGCAGATCGTGTATCAGTCATGATGCCACAGATCCAGTTTATTTGTCAATGTCAGTGTTAAATTCATTGAATTTTCAGTGAGGGTGGGTGGGATGCTGAATTCCTGCCTTTACCTGGCCCCCTGTTACCTCTGATGAAAATAATTAATTTCTTGTGTGAGGTGTGCAGATTTAAAAATCCTTGGGGGAAAAAGAACAATGAAATTGTATTGGTACTCAGTGTCTGCAGACCTGGGTGATATTTTATATTTAGGATGGGGATTCCACTTTTATTTTTTTCTTTCTTTGACTGCCATTAATTTGGGAAGCCTGATAACCAATTTCATAATATTGTGGTATTTCCTAGATCCATATGAATATAGCATTCACATGTCTTCAAGTTTGTTGATGAAGAACCTCTGACTTCATACGCCTTCACCCACTACATATTGTAAAAGGAATATGTTTTAAAACATTAGCATTGAATTAAAGTGAGGTGTTTTCAGAAAGAGTGACTGTTGTTTGAAAGAGGCTAAATTTAGCTCACACTCCTCTTGTCTGCTGAGGAGCAGAAACCAATTATTAAATGTATTTATTTCCATCAGCGCTGAAAGGAAAATAATGCAACTATTGTATCTTAAAATAACAGCATTAAAATCATTTTGATGCTGTACGGATTTGTAATAGGGAGAATGGTGCCTCTTTCACTCCTGCTCAGCGCCCTGAACACGTGTTCCTGCATTGTGTAACTTGTGTTGATCGGGTACGCTAGAAGTGGATCTAGAGGCCTCATGTGTCGCGTTCTGAGTGGAGACACAGAGTCTGTAAATGTACAAGAATCCAAGCCTTGAGACTGAACTACAGTGTCTCCCTATCAGCCAGCTGCAAAGAGCTCTGTCTCAGTCTACTTCTCGGGACAGTTAGTGACCTGTATATGACCCATACCTCACCTGTTACCTGAATTAATGCTACTAAAAAAATCCCCCCACAGCTGTGACTTTCCCCCCATAAATGTAAAAAGTTATAAATAACTGAATTGAATCCCCCTTGTTTATTTGCTTTAGTGGCACTAAAGTATCTTTCTCAGACAAAAATCTTAACATATCTGTGCTCGTACTATTTATGGATATTTTGACTACTTTCCTGATCTGGAAATTGAAACCTTTTTTCTTCTCATTATGGAATTGAAGCAATTATCAGCTGAGCATCACTGACCTATTTACACCATTTGTGATTGGTTGGAGATTGATTGATGCTCCATTCAAAGAGGAGCCTCAAAGGGGAACCAAATGATGTAGCGTTACCACATTCATTGGTACAAAAGATGAAGTAGAGTGATTGCACTCACTTCACTTAAACTTATTCACTAATTATTAATACTAAATAAGAGAACTTAACTTGCTTTAAATTATCCTCAGGGCACCACCCTTAATGTGATTATTTATTTAATTAATTCAGTTTCAATTCTGGAGATTGCTACTAAGTTCTTGACTTGTGTACAGTGACTATACACACAAAGCACATGAATTCATGAATACATTCAATGTATACAGTGACGAACAGCTAATAAATGCATTAGTGCATTAATGAAGCCACAAATACACAATACTCATTAACTGAATAAAGACCACCGTAAACCAGATACATGAGGTGGATCTTGGTAAGATCTATTCACTTGTGGAAACACAGGAATGAAAAAACTTTGACCTTAACCAGTGAAATTCACTGAAGGCACCACTCAGCAACTCATTTCCATAGTGACGGGAGATCCTGCATATGACACTTCTTAAGTACTCTTTGTAATCTCTAGCATCTCAGGAAAAGTAAAGCTTCACCGGCTGGTTCTGTTGCTGTGGAGGGGAGGAGAGAGACACGGGTTTAATTGTTGTGTGGACCCAGGTCTCTGGAGCTGTCCTGTATCCTCAGGTGTGCTCGGTCCCACATGGTGACTTGGCTTGAGTTAGCAGTCTCTCAGCAGGCAGTGGGCTGATAACATGTTCACACACGCACAAGTGTTGCCAGTGATCAGCTGTTTGGGTCAGACTTTTAGTGGTTTATAGAAGAGACAACGAATGACAGAAAAATTAAAATGAGTGATGACAGTATACAGAAGAAGTTCTTTTGCAGAAGGACACTGAACAGGGCCAAAAGAGAGAGAGGGGAAACTTATACAATAGATAAGCTGTAGTTATGTGGGTATGTGCTGGAAATGTGTGCTGCAGCGGTATTTTCAAAATCAAACAAAACAATCCTAAGCATTTCTTTACTGGCTGTGTGGTCCTTTGATTTATTGGTAGGTATTTACAACTTTCCGACCCAAACAGCTGACTTTCGGCAGTGTTATACAATCCACGACCAAGCTGCGCTCATGCATAGGAATACAAAGTAAAATGATATGTTTAATCTTGTCTCTGTTCCAGGAAATGGTCTCAATTTCTCAGTTAAATGTTTTTATGTAGTTTTGAAATTAAAGTGTTTGGGTTCCAGGGATGTATATTTATTTTGACTTATTGAAATTCTAGTTAATCTACTATATGCTTACATATTACTGTGAATACCAAAATTTCTCTTCATCAGTGTTAGGATCAGCAATCTTACCTGCTGAGAGAGCAGCAGGTTGTGAGGCTGAGATTATAGCCTCACAACCTGAGATTTTTCTCTGTTAAATCTGTGTGGCTGAGGTTTTTTTGTAGCTACATTTGTTTTTGTTCCTTTAAAGGACTGAGATTGCTTAGATTGCTCCACTTTGCTGCTGACACTTATCCCAGAACAAATGTAGGATGCATGTAAAAAAATGCCCTCCTATGGAGCACACAGGCTCGCTTCCAACCTGAACCTGTATCAGTGTTCGTTTGCACCATGGTTTTGGAAAGGGTTACCTGGATGCTCCTACAAATTCCAAATCTTTAAATTCATGCCAAGATAAAGGCCTCAGATTGACTCTTAAATAACACTTTTCAATTATTCAGCATTTTGTATGTTTTTGTTGTGATATTGTTACAGTGCATATCACAATAAGCTCAGAAACAGTGTGGAGTCCAAACAGACAGATTGGCCATCTGGAGTAGCAGGAGCCAGTGAACCTGTCATCTGGTTGTGAGCCAAGCAGGACAATACGGACGGAGAGAAAGAAAAGGACCAGGCTCTTGGAGCTGGATTGATAAATTGATGCATACAGTGATTCATTGATTAGATAAACTGCTGTTTTTTACCCTGTCACTTTGATTTACTACAGATTTTGACAGATTTGTGAACAATATTTGAGAGAAATAGGCCTTTTGTGTTCATAGAGAAAGATCTTTGAGTTCATGATGAACGAGGGGCAAAAACAAAAGTGTGGCGTTTCTAGTTTTGTTCAGTGTAGTTTGTTGTGTTTATGGTCTGAGCTGAGCGTGACGCCGAGTTTGTGGTGTATAAGTCAGAAATGATGCGTTCTCGTCACATTTGAATCACTGACAGAGTGACTTGATCATCAGCTCAAAGCACCCATTTCAAATGGGCTTACAAATTCAGACCCTTGTGAAATGACTGAAATACATTTGATGACGTTTTTGTGCAATTTTGATTTTCATAATTTGTTATGGTAGGTAGTCTTACACTGATCAGTGGGCTAACATTTGATCCCAGGTTTTACAGCCCTTTAATGTAAAATCCAGCTGATTGTTGGATCCTTTCCTCTGGGGGAATGTTAGCAGAAATACACGAGAACCATTTCTTCAACAATAGATTATTGGAAAAGCTGATTTGGTGATAACATTTGTCTTGTGGAATTCTTCTGCTACTGACATTCTGATTTGGAAAATGGAATGGAACTGGGAATTTTGGTTCTTGAGTTCTAAAAAAAAGGGCAAAATGTTCATTAAACTAATCCAATGTGTATGTAGAATAATCTAAATCATAAAGCCAAGTGATTTAACTGTGAGTCCATAGATCTACTCGTGTTTAACAGAAGCAGGCATCAAATGTGTACTTTTACATTGTAATTGAATGCATTTATCTGTATGTACAAAGTCACTGCAGTGTGTGCTTCACTTGAAAGAACCAAAAGGTCAGGTCTCTGAAATACACACCAATTCACTGTGACCATGTGTAAAGAGTCTGAATAAATGTCTGAAAACCCTCCAGACCCCGAGGAAATGAAGCGCCATAACTCCTAACAACTGTATGTCCCCAAATGTTTGACTCCTTTTAATGCATACTGAGAGCATTTAAATATGTAATTGTTTCTCTTTTCTCTCCTCCTCTGACCTTTATTTTGCTCTTCGCTGCAGAGACCTTCCTCAGTATGGACACAAGCAGTGGCAGTCCTACTTTGGACGGACATTTGATGTCTACACTAAGCTGTGGAAATTCCAGCAGCAGCACAGGTTATTTCCATCTCTTATTAGTGCGACAAATGGTTGTGACACTGGTTATGATTCAGTGAATTAATTCAGCAGCAAGAATGAGAGAAAGTATTTAGTTCAGAGCTTGTGAAAAGTAAACCTAAAAAATGAAAGCAGCGTTAACTTGTTAGGACTGGTTTTCTCCATTCAATGTGATGCAAATGAACTTAAATGGGGCCACAATATATGTTTCTTAGTTATTAACACAAAGCACATGTAATAGGTGATAATTGTCATTTACCAGATGTTCTGTCACACTCTGGTTGAATCACTCAGTTGTCTTGTGCTCAGTATATGTTTTCCTTTATTGACAGGCAGGTTCTGGACAGTCGGTATGGCTTGAAGAGATGGCAGATTGGGGAAGTTGCATCTAAAATTGGACAGCTTTATTACCACTACTAGTAGGTCAAACTGTGTCTCAACCACTCGGTCACTGTCTCACTGTTGTCTGTTTTTAAACAGTTATTAATAACAGAAAAAAGTCAATATTTTTTAATCATCCATTACTGTACGTTACATAAAACTAAGTTTGTTAAATTTCAACATTGTGTGTGTGCAGGGCTTCTACGTTTCGCTAAGGGGCCAGAGTTAATGTGCCACTAACTGAAAAGATTTGCTTTCTTAGCAAAGGGCTGGCACAGCGCTAAGACGAAGTGTGGAGATGTCGGGCTAAATGTTACCAGCTATGAGCCAGGCTAAATTAGTTTTAGGAACCTGTGTGGTTCAAACTACGGTTCAGGGTCAAACATCTGGAAAAAGTAACGTAGACAAAGCCAGCACATTACAACTAGTGACTATCAAATAGTATTTTTGCTACTGCAGAAAAAACACTGGCATACAGAATTGCAGAATCTGAAATGTTTAAAGTGGGAAGTATGTTTTGTCAGATAGAAGGATATCTAAAGCAGTTGTCATGGAAGAGCCACTCGTACGAACACATTTGTTCAGCATTCGCCAATTCACTTGGACTTAGAATTTTGTATAGGGTACAAATTTAATTTACGGCAGTCTACCTTTCTCCACAGGGCAAAACACACACGAATTAATATTCAGTTCACCATATTATTATCATGGCTTGCCTCTGAGAGGTGATTTAGTTTTTATGATTTCATGATTGGCACATTTTGGTACAGGAGCTTGCACAGTTCAGTAGTTATTAGGAAAATTCTCTCACTTTGACAGCGGCCTCAGGATCGTTACGGGTATGATCCTCTGTTGCACCTGACCGAGTACATCACCTTGTCTAATATATCTGTATCACCTCTCATATTAGTCATGGACTGCTTTGCTTTAAAAAGATGTTCTTAGCGTCTAACTATGTAAAATCATTCCTTCTTTAATTCTGTCACACTACAGCGCTGCTCTGGTGACACGTCATTGGCAGCTGAATTATTAATATTTTTACTTTAAGATTTCAGTCATCTTGACACCATGAAATTCTTCTTTTACTTATTACTCCTCTTTTAACATTTTTATTAATGAAACTTGCCCACAAACAGAGCAGGACAAGTTGCAAGGGTGTTGATTATGCTAATTGACCAATGGATTTTTGTGTATGAGGACTCTAAACATTTAACTTAAGGCAGAAATAACAGACCACATAATGTGTATCATTACATATTTATACAGTCTTCCTCAAATGTTAATTTATACTGTATTTGATACATTTCACTTAAAGCTTGTAGTTTGGTGTAACTGAATGAAATGTTTTCCAGTGCATTGAAATGCTATGAATGGATTGAAAGGTGCTTCTGTATATACATATATACCAATACAGCTTCTACTTTCTAATCCTGATTGACAGCCTTCGTACCTCAGAAACAAGTTACCTGAATGAGGCTTTTTCATTCTACTCAGCCATCCGTCAGCGCTCCTATTACTTTCAGGTCAACAAAGAGGACAGGTACGTTTTTTTTTTTTCTTAAAATATTGTGAGTTGTAACTTCAGAAAGTAAATGCCTTTGGTTGGTATGTAATAAATAGTTTTTAGAGGTTTTTGTTAAAGATTTCTTTTGTTTTCATTTGTCAAAACTGAGCCAAATGCACTCATCTCATTCTGTGTTATGAATATGTGCAGCAAATTTAAAGGGGAGGATACGACTGGCGATATTCTATATTTTTGTTATTTTCAACAAATCCCTTGAAAAGACTTCTCTGTTCTGTCGTTGGCTTTGAACTGCACACTCATTGGTTCCTACTGGAAATCTTCATCCTCAAAACATGTTGTGATTATATAAGTTTTTTTTTTCTGAATTCCTGAAAACAGCTGCCCCCTGTGGTTTTAATGAAACACCACTCAAACAGGAGTAAAGAGTGCATTTCTTTGGGACTATTTTCTGTGGTGGATGAATCCACATATGTTATTGTAGTGAGTATTTGGGGCAGCGGGACGTAGCAGGATGTATGTGAGTTGAAATAAACTGTGTTCATGGTGATTTGTTGACGAAAAGAAAATAGA
The DNA here is from genome assembly GCA_029875015.1 of Lepomis gibbosus. Classification (NCBI taxonomy): domain Eukaryota; kingdom Metazoa; phylum Chordata; class Actinopteri; order Centrarchiformes; family Centrarchidae; genus Lepomis; species Lepomis gibbosus. The sequence goes on along the minus strand of JAPMOB010239103.1, from coordinate 2,499 downwards.
AAATCATCAGACATAGTCTAACCCTAACCTGTGATGATCAGTTGTATGCAGAAAAATGCTAATTGTAATCCTTAGATTACTGACTTTAGAAGTTCACATTGTGTTCTCTTGTCTTTTATCAGGCCAGAATTAGTAGTGAAGAAGCTTCGATATTATGCTCGCTACATAGTCGTCTGTCTACTGCTGAATAAGATGGATCTAGTCAAAGTTTTGGTGAAGGTATGGAAAACACCCACATGCTACACATTCATAGCATTAATTTCAGTGTCTCATTATGTGAAATTTATCCAACATTACACCACTCTTGCTTATCTGACAGACTGTCGCCACCTCTCACATAAAAGTAAGATAATGGGATTTCTTGTAGTCCTGTAGGCAGGGCCGTGGAAAAGATTACACCTAAGATGCACCTTAGCTCAGCATTCCTCAAAAACTCTTCACTCGTCACATTTGGACTTGGTGGATGATGTACTTTGTCTATGCTAGCACCAATCAGGGGCCCGGCCAACATGGCAGGCAGCTTCGATTTGAAAGAGCAGGTCCTTGAGTGGATGATCGGAGTCACGAACAGCCACAGAGCTGCATGCTCTCACTCAGTCAAGCTTCAGCTCGGCTTCAGACGTTTTGCAAACACGTCTGAGAAACAACCAGCAGCAATGAACTGCCCACCTCTCCTTCGCCAACAACAGTGTGTTGTACAAAACACACGCGAACACGTCCCGGCTGCATACCACACCTAGGGCTCATTAGGTTTGATGCCATGGCACTCGGAACAGCAGTGGTGTACTAGCCTCTCATCCTGCTGTTAGACGCTGTTGCAGCTGCCTCTGAAGCCTGGGGCGCGCTGCCTTGGGCCGTGTAGCGTCAGATCGGCATTTTTGAGAAGATGAGTCGAAGCTAGAGGGGCGGGGGTCTGGGTGAGACTCTTGCTGTGGAGAGCGAGCCCAATGCTGGTTAAGGTTGGTGGGAGAGGCTTAGCAGAGTGATACGAGCAGCAGAGAGAGACACACGAGAGGTTTTGCAGTGTTCAATTGCTACACACTGCTGCTTTAAATTGGCCATTAGAGCCATCAGTGCAGTTTAAGCACTGGTCTATTCATTGATGCATAGAACAACTGCTCGTGCAGTGAATAACACCTGTACAACCAAAGTTACTGCTTATACAGAGACGGAACAAAGCAGTGACTGACTGTTACCTGCCACCACTTTGTCCAGTGGAGCTGTAACTTGCTAGGAAACCACAATACTCTCTAAAGATAGATCTAAATGACAGAGGATGCTCCTCCAGCTCTGGTGACTCAAATCAGTATGTTATCTACACATCATATGCTAACCTCACTAGCATGGTTCAGCTAATGGATAACAGCAGCTGTCCCAGCCGCAAAACTTTCTGGGTGGAACTCAAACCCAATAATGATTAATATTTGGCTTATTTTATTCACAGGGACTACCGAACTTAAGAAAGTCGTATAAGAAACTGAACATCCTACACTAGTTCTGCACAAACACATAAATTGTTGCACCACTGATACACATACAAAGGAATCCACTGCTGGTGGTGTGTTTCGTTGTTCCTGAAAGGAAAACAGCTGCCAGAGTGGACATCTTTGCAGAATCTGATGAGGTTTCCATTCAGCAGATCAGCGGATTAGCTCACACAGCAAATCTGCTCCAGATTGTATCAGTTTGCCTGTCTGCAGGTGTAACTGACCACTGTATACAGCACATGACGACCCTCTAGAGATGGGCGGGGTCTTTTAGCATTAGCATTAAAAAAGCAGCCAATACTTTTAGGGAGTTAATAACATTTTTGACGCAGCTGCTTCAAACCCCATTCACAGCCTTGCCACTAAACTCACCACTCCAACCAAGCATACTGAAATCTGTGGTTACCACCTCTCTAGTCAGAACTGTGATGAGTTCCAGGCCTTCTGTCAGGAAAAAATGCTCATTTCTCAGATGGTCACAGAGACTGTAATCACTGTGGCTCTGAGTGAGGCCACAAGATGCTCAAGATCTCTGTCTGCCCAGTCTCACCACCAGCAGGGCTGATGCCATCAACCCCCACATTCTGCCACTGTGCCAAACTGTGCCACAGTAGATCTGAACATGTGCACTCTGACTAGCAGACTGCTGGTCCAAGACAAACACAGAAGGGCTATATGATCTTTGTGATTTTTAACTCCGACTCTTTGAGGGGCAGGGTCAAAAATAACTTTTTTTTTTAAAAAGCAAAGAAATGAGATGTGCCAAAACCCCATTGATGAGGGCGCGTGAGTGCGGATGAGAGAAGCAACATTTCAGAATAGGAAAATGTATCATATATGGCCGGCGTGGGGGAGGGGGAAGACCTAGCAGGCTGAGATTCTGAGATGGATGTGCAGACAGACAGACAGATCCTGGTAGTTACAGTGTACACAGTATTCAGACCCCTTTACATTTTTCACTCTTTGTTTCATTGCAGCCATTTTCTAAAAATCAAAAAAAGTTCATTTTATT
>JAPMOB010239101.1:0-14233 GCA_029875015.1 Lepomis gibbosus | reverse complement strand
CCGCAAGCCTGTAGCTAAAAGCCAGGCTGCTGTCCCCTGAGACAGATGCAGAACGCGGATCATCAGGCAGCTTCAAAGGGCTGAAGAGGCAATGCTCTGAGCACGCTGATTTGGGCGTGCAACATCCGATCTTATAGAAACAAAGAAAATGCTCCTCTTTCTTCCCGTCAGCCTGCCGGGCCTCTGGAGAGCGCTCAGTGCGACACCCCTTCAGAGAACGGCCAAGACAGAGGAAATGTGACGATCGTGGCTTCTGATGCTGGGTGAGGTCAGGAGCGTTCGACAAAGGTGCACCTTTAAGGTCTAGCAGAGTCTGTAGAGTTCTGAAGTGTGAAGATGAGGAAGCCCCCAAACACTCAGTGAAGGATTACAGGTGTGAAGAACTGTCTTTAGGTTAACAAGCATTTTCTTCTTAATGGTAGCAAGGACAGGGTTTTTCCTGCACAGAGAATGTCTTGGCGCCCCCCACCCCCAAGAGGTTTTAGCAGAGCGCCAAAGGAAAATCACCAGCGCCGGAAAAAGAAGCGTTTCAAATATTCTCCTAATGTGTTTTAGCAGTTTATGAAACAGCTGTTGAGCAGGCCAAACATAAACTTAAATACGACGCCTTGACTTCCAGCAGCAGCTGGATTAATAAACCAGCTGCTGCTTGGATCGACTGCGCCTGAGCGCTCCGCTACCAAGCTAACAGTAGCGCTAATGGTAGAGAGGACTTCCTGTGATTTCTGATAATATAAAAGGCGTTTGTGCTTGAAGTGTGCCGGTATTCACCGCTACAGTCACTTTTACATTTTACTCTTTGGGGCACCGGTCCTCTCCAGATCAGGTTCTCTGGGCTCTACGTGACGCTCACCTGTTCCCGTTCTCTCCTGCAGCAGTGTGTGTTAGCGGCTCGTCAAAGTCACTTTTAGTTAACCGACCAATCACAGCCTGGAGTGGGCGGGACATTACAAAAAAGGTAAACTTTAGAAATGTTGAACTCGTTGTTGTGTGCAGTTTTTATTATTGACAAGTTAGTAATTTGCATAAACAAACCAGAGAGCAAAAATGAAACTGCTGTTTTGTCCAACTGGAATTAATATTAGGCTGCTAATGCTAAGCTATAGCAGCTAATGCTAAGCTATAGCAGCCTGTACTATGATCTGAATTTATAATGAACTCGCTAACAGCAGCACTAATCAAACCTTCACCACAGAGGTGTAGGCTGCTATCAGAGAAAAGTTTTACTTTGAAAGGGCCTGTAGGCAGATTATCCAAATCAAGTGTAAGCTGTAAATATATTAATACACTAACATTATACTTTACTCCTCCAGGTTGTGGATATATTTTGTTCATCAAATAGTCAGAAATAGGAAAACGTATAGATTTCGGTCATAAGGTGACTCATTGCCTTTACTGTGTCGATCATGGTAACTGTCGCCTCCCAAAGGCCCACTGCTACCAGGAAAAACCCCGAAGGCTTCGGAAGGAACATTTAAGTCACAAAACCAAGTAAGTACTTGGGACATGGTACTTAGAAAAAGTAGATTAAGAAATAGAAAGATTGAGGAAGGCTTTATTTATCCCCGATAGTGAGACCACCACCAATCAGGAACACAAACACATCTGGCATCGGCATCCGATGGCGTTGCTGACACAAACCATCCCTCCTCAAAAATATATTTTCTAAAGTCGTGTACGGCGCACTTTTGATTTAAATGTTCTGCTATCAAACACAAAAACACTTTGAAACACTTTAAACAGATAAGGAGCTTTTTCCCAGCAGCGCTCCCACAGCAGCAAGAAAATATTTGTTAAATCTCAACTTAAACATGAATGTGATCAAATCAAATATTAAACCAAAGCTGCCGCTGCTGCCAGGGAATGCCCTTTATGTAGCTCGGTAAAACAAGCTCCCATCAGAGTCCAGTTTTCTTTCCATCCGGAGCAGAAGCAGTCTGTGTTCAGCAGCAGGTGTCCCTGTTGTAGTGAGGGGAAGCGCTCGCCTCACGCGCCCGCAGAAGCTGAATTGTCTTGAACTGTACGTGACGCGCAGCACGAATCATTGGCAGACGGACTCGCTGTTTGGGAGTCACTGTTTAACTTAACGGGACATCCGCAGGAGGGAATTCACACGGCAGAGCGTCCCCGCTAAACTAGATGAAGGCCTATCAGGTAAAGTCATGTAGCCCATAACTTAACTTCAGGTAAATAGGCTACAGCTGTGAAGCGCACAGAAGCCGTTGCCATGGTTACTGTCCTCAGAGCGCCTGGCGTTTACTCGCGGAGAGCTCGTGTCCCGTTTCCCCGAGGAGCGCAGAGCGAGCCCACAGCAAAGCAGCTACGTTGGGATTTTAAGGACGTTCCTAAGACCGATATCTTCCACTGCGCACGCTGCATCCAGCGTAGTCTGCGGACGCCGTCACAACGCATAGCTAATGTGGAGCCAAACAAACTAACAATGAAATATAGAGATTCAATTACTGTGCAAGCGAGGACCAGATGCAACATTGGGCCCAGATGTGCAGATAAAAAGAAGTTCAGAGGTATTTTCATCCACAAATCACTGAATTGGTGCTTAGTGAAAAGACAGAGTGGAAGAACCAGCCGTGAGCCACTTATGGAGAGCAGGAAGGGAACGTAGTGCTTGGAGCTCAGCCCTGAATCAAGATGAGACAAAGTGCAGGGTTTGACAAGACAATAGCAACGTTATCTGGAGAAGTTTCAACGTCTGTAGGACAACACACCACGGAGCGACTAAAAACTTTACAGCCACCAGCTTCAGCTAACGCACTGACTAACGCACTGGGCCGGCCAAAGAGGAAGCGAGGGTCCGGCCGCCTTCACACTGTCTGCAGGCCGTATCTGAACTAAGCATACATCTTTAAATCAGCGCAAGTCAGTAATGCCCAGAGACACAAAGCCAGAGGTGAAAGTAAAAGTAAGATTTTACCTAAATACAAGTAAAACTACAGGCAAAAAAATCTACTCAAGTCAAAGTAAAAAGGAGCTCATTTAAAATTTACTCAGAACCTCCTGAAATAATTTATATTGATTTAATATATTATTTATAAGTATTATACTTATTTAATTGAATTGCAGTCTTTTGCAGTTTGATATGGGAACAAAGCCATTTGTGCTTTCAACTTTACTTTGACAGAAAACGCCATTTTATGTTATAATGAGAAGTTTGAGAACGTTTGGCTTCATTAGGAAACTGGAGAAACGGGTTCGACTGTGGCCACACTGGACTGTCTGAAGCCAGACTGTCTGAAACAGGCGCTAAATTTAATGGGATGTCATAAATAACAAATTAAAAAAAATAGTTAGCAGCAAGCTGCTAATGCCAATCAACATTTTCATGCACTGATGTCTTTCAGGCAATATTTCAAACTAGTCCGCTGTTGTGTAGACGCATTTTTGATAAATGACAGCAGTCACTCACTTGCAAATAGATTGTATTTCCTGTGACTACTTCAAAATAAAAGTCAACTTATGTTAATACAACATGTTCTCAGAGCTCGCTCTGCATCATGAAGCTGCTCTCTTTAGTTTTTACTTGCACTTTTTTTTAATCTCAGTATTAGATGTGATTGAAAATGTAGCAAATGCTTTAAACAAAACATACTTAAGTAAAATTACAGACTTAAGTACACAAAAGAATACTCTATTACAGTAACAGGAGTAATTGTGTAACCTTCCACCTCTGCACAAAGCTATAGCCAACAGTGGGGTTGGATCAGAGACTGGCAGAGATGGTCCTCTTCTCCAGAGTCAGCCAAGATCTAAACGGCGTCCTACAGGCTCATTAACTTGCCTCGCCTCCAGCAATCACCAAGCAGGACGAAGGCGCAGGACGAAGGCCGCCTCGCGCTCGGGAGCCGACTTTCATCTGGCCGATCTGTTACTCGGTGGACTGCAGCTCATTAAAGATGGAGGGGATCCAGGCAACAGCAAGTGAGCAGTCGATGTCTGAATATGCTAATGTTAATTAATTAGCCGGGGTGTGTGTGTGTGTGTGTGTGTGTGTGTGTGTGGGGTGCTTCGCTGACACTCTAGAAAAAAAAAAACTTAAACTGTGTAAAAAAAGTAAAATAAATAGGTCACGTTAATGAGCAGGTAAGTGAGGGTTCCTTAGCTCTGCCTGTTCTCTGGACTTCAAACCTAAATGTTTCTCCACATAGTTCAGGGTTTTCCTGAGGATCTCATCATCTTAGTTAATTAATAATGGCCCTAACAATACTTATTAAATGAAACACCCCTCTGCTCTTATTCCCTGGGTTTTACAAATGTGCATTTTTAACAGTGTCAGTGTCTTGGTATGTGAGTCCTCTCACATACATGTAGTGCTGATCACTGGCATCTTTTCCATTTGAACTTTATTTCCTCTTAATAGAAACAACAGACTCAGAACACAATCTGAGACTGAAAGGTGAAATCCTCACCTGAACAGATATTTCCTAACACAGCCTAATACGACGACTTTTAGTAGCAAAGACGGACTTCAGTATGTTCTGTACTTACAAACTTAAGGCTACTGAGTTGATCTTCATTACCGCCCTCCAAAAGTATACGGGACCTTTCAGGGGAAACGAGCAGAATGACTTTGCTTTAAGATTTTTGGTAGTTTTGCCGATGTGCTTTTTCCATCCTGTGTAAATTCTGTGATGGTGTTGCTGTTGGCTGCTGCGTGTCTCTTACAGATGGTTTAGGTTATCACACTGCAGTGTTTTGTTCAGAGACACCGTCTCTCCTGATGATCGTAGGAGCTTGTGATGTTCCAACCACGGGGCAGTTTGTTGTCAATGAGGAAGACAAAGATATAAAACCTTTAAATATGTCTCTCTGACACGGTCATGTGATTTTACTTTAACTAAATCGCCACGATCTCGACTCTCTTGCCTTCCCTCCTCTTCGCTCTACATTTCTCCACCTCCGGCTTGCCTCCCTCTCTCCCAGTGTGTCATCGCCGTGTTAAATTAGCAATCAGCAATTTTATTGGAATCTGAAAAGCCTTCTCTAATAATAAGTATGTTTTTTTGTACTTTGCTGTTACAGAAGAAAGTGAAGTGTCCTTCGTAAATACCTCAAGTCAGTATGAGTCATCATGGCTGCAGCGCAGAATAAAAGTAATTTTCACATGACTAAAAAACATCATGTGGGCCTGAGGAGGGGCCATCTACAAAAGTACAAACGTTTTCTTGCTCTGAAATTACCAATTTTTTGTTGAGGGGGTGGCTGTCCTAACTACTTTCTACATCCTCAATAAATGGATAGAATTTCTTAGGAAATTAATTTGATTAATTCATCCCTTGGGATGCATTGAGAGCCGTCAAAGCCTTTGGCCAAGCGGAAACAGGATGTACACTCAAAGTTACCGATTCAATTTGTAGTAGCTCATGGTTGTTTGGAATTACAAAAATACAAGGTACCAGAAGGCATCACTCCAACTCTTCCCTATGAGCGAGTGTAAGATTCATTTAGTCTGGAAGGGCCGTTTTTCAGTTTTAATTTAATTTTTAAATAACCTTTATTTAGCAGGAAAGCCTCCATGACATCAACAGTTTGTTAGTAAAATCACTGAGGTCCAAAGAAGAGAGACACAAAATATATCTGAAAATGATAAATCAATGTTTGATATGTGTTTGTAGTTCGTTAAAAAGAGCAAAGATCTTCACGCAGTAAAAGTTGTCTTTCACTAAACTGACTGTGTAGTTGTGTGTGTGGGTGATGATAGAGGAGGCTCTGTGCTCAGCTGTAGTCACTAACTCAATCTCTGAGGTTCACACTTTAGTTTCACGGCTACTTCCACGTGTCTTTCCTGTTACCGATTTGCTTTCCAGCCATGTTGGCGCTAAATCTGAGCTGTGTTCGCTGAGAGGCACAGCCCCTCGCCATCCGGCGGACCACCACGGGATCTTATTTCAGAAAATATGCACAGCAACAGAACAATAATTGTTTTATACCATATGAACTGTTGCATGTCACAAACGCTGCAGTGTGTCAGACGAGATGCTACGGTGAGACGTTTGGCGAAGAGCTAAAGGCTACATGCTCTACAGCTCCAACATGTTTCCCAGGTAAACAACACCTTCTTCCATGCTGTGCTGTCCTATGGAAAACAATTTGCACCGCTGTCAGTACGGGCTGAACGGTGACGATTGCTCCCGAGTATCCCTGACATTTTAAAAATGCCATCTTCAGCAGTAGTACTTCCAGCAAGCTGCTCTAGCTCAAGAGTTCAGGCTTTCACCCTCCTGCTCGAAACACTACATGACTTGCAAAAAGCATCTAGGCGTTAGTCCTGTTAAAATTGTTCCTGAACCTAAACCCTATAATTATTATTAAGAACAACAGACTCAGAAGAACTCTGAAGAACCGAAGCGTACAAAAACACACCGCAGGGTTGATCTTAAACAAGAGATTTAGCCTTTTCAGTGGCCTGTCTCCTGTATGTGAGCAGGCTGATAAGCACCAGCAGAGAGACAGAGCAGTGTGCCGTGTGAACACGTATTTCAAAGCAGTCCAATTACAAGTGCTTCAGGGTGGAATTACAAACGGTGCAGAGGACTGCTCTGTGACAAAGGCGGCAATTGTTGAAAATGATTGCTCTAAACTACATGGCTGTAAGGGACTGTGCGATAAACAAAGGATGTGTGCAGACTGTTTAGAGCATGGCTTCACGAATAAATCCATCAATCTCTTCTGAAACTATACTTAAAATAATTGACGTGCATTTTTAGGCAAATGTAAAGACGTGGAGGCGATTTAAATACCCCCTCACTCCACAGAGAAAGCTTTTATATTTTCACTCTCCAGTCTGACACCTGGAGGTCTGAATTAAAAATATGAGATCAAACATTTTCTCCACAATACAAAAAGGCGAGAGTCTAAAGACGTCTACTTATCTAAAAATACAAAAGTTTGGTTTTAGATTCTCTTTAATAATGAACAAAAAGCAAAGTGAGTGAACCGAAGACAAATCTAAAATCAGTATTTGGTGTGACCGCCCTTTGCCTTCAAATCAGTTCTTCTACACTTGCACGTAGTTTCTCTGCAGGCAGGTTGGCCGAAACAGCCTGAGCTGTTTGCTTTCTCTCTTTAAATCATCCGCCTGATGATACGCCTGGTCTGGCTTTTATAGAACAGCTTGTATAAAACCTTTAAGCCCACTGGGTCACCTGCTTGAGCTAGTTTTATTGTGTATGCAAATAAAAACGTTAATGCTACACATCGTTAGATCGCTTACATTCTCCCAATCGTTTAGTTCATTTTACAGGAACCATGTGCACCAAAGTAGAATTAATTCAGATTTACCAGCATGCTGAAGAAATTAAAGGCTCGTCCCATACGGACACCTGTCCCAAATAAAAAGCCCGGGCTATTAATTTAAGTTTGTACGGTCGGCCTCTCTCTGGGGAAGAAAGGGGGTTTAAGTGACTTTGAATGTGACGGGCTGGTCTGAGTGATCTGAGATTATCACAACCATCTGTTGGGTTTGAAGAGAACGGTCTGAAAAAGAGAAAATATCCAGTGAGCGGCAGCCTTGTTGCCTCGTCACAGAAGAATGGGCCGAGCGCTTCGAGACAGAAAGGCAACAGTAACTCAAATAACCGCTCGTTACAACCAAGGTGTGCAGAATGCCGTCTCTGGATCTTGAAGCAGACGGGCTCCAGCAGCAGGAGACCACACCACCCCGTTTTCCATTTCAAAAGTCCGGGTAGCGTTTTAGTGCGGACGGGCAAAAACGGAGGACTTTAGAAACGATGACTCAGACGCTCACGTTCGGCTCTCTGACTGGCTCTCATGGCACAGCAGAAACACCATGCTGCTGACAGAGTTTTTGACTTTGTATTTCTATTGAAATGTTTTGTACCGTTTGACCAAGTTACGTTACATTTAGCTGACGCTTTTATCCAAAGTGACTTACAACTGCTATAATGTCAGAGGTCGCACGGCTCTGGAGCAACGAGGGGTTAAGTGTCTTGCTCAGGGACACAATGGTGGATGGGTCACAGTGGGGGACTGAACCCGGGTTTCTCACACCAACGGCAGGCGTCTTATCCATTGCGCCATCACCACTGTGCAGATAACACAGACTACACTTGAACTGTGCATGTCGCAGCTGCTTTTACCTCCTGTGTTACAATCAGTCCCAGCTCGTTATTGGTCCATGCAAAAGACAATCTGGTGCGGTTCTTCGTCTGTACTGATTTATTCTTTCGCCAAATCTTTTGTATCTATGGAACAGACCGCCTGCTTCATGTTTACACCGCCACGTGCACGCCCGGCGTACGCAAACGGCCACTCGATGTGCGTTTTCAGCCGTTCTGATGTAGACGGAGATCAGCTCTGATCCTTAGCTAAAACACTGCTGTGGACGCAGATCGTATAACAGTAGTGTAGATGGAGCCTGAGGCTACAAAAGACTGGAAAAATGTTGCCTGGTCTGAGAAGTCTTGATCTCAGCTGCGACATTCAGATTGCAGGGTCAGAATTTGGCAAAAACAACATGGATCCAACACTGCTTTGTATCAATGGTTCAGCCTATCTATTATTTCTATAATGTAACGTGCTGCTGAACTTGAATGTGTCTCAACAATCCCAGAGGAACGGATGAAAAATAAATAAAAATCACACGTCATAAAACATGTACCTCTGCTGGTTTGGCAGGAAGAAACCGTAGAAAGGGCAAAATCACATACAGTGATACAACAAAAGGTTAAAAAAGGCATATTTTGATGCAACATAAAACCACAAAACTGTATATTCCGGTAGCACAATGATGAGCTGTCATTCTTTCTTTGTGGTGCGTTGTGCAACAGCTAAATGTCACCAAGAGACCTTTCTAGCCTGCCATGTCATTTGTTGGAAATTTAACATTTCATTGTGTGATACCTGCGAGACGCCAAAAAATGAAACGGCCAGACACAAAAGACATACTGGAATCATTCATTAGACAACATCACTAAAAGTCTAAAGCCCATCTAGTCGTCCCGGGAGGCTTCCACGTTCATGACTGCCTCCCTAAACCTGAGAGTGTTTCACTGAACGATCCGGAAGAAAAGCAACAGGGTCACGAAAATCCAAAGGGTTCATCGTCTTCTCAGCACGTGACTAGACAAACGTCCTTACACATGCAAAGTTAACTTGATGACAGGTGTGCTAGAGAAAAGGACAACATGAAATGTTGTGATTCACCTTTAGGGACCATGAATATCTGCAGTAGGTTTAATGCAAACCGGGCAACTCGGTGTTGAGATACATCATCATTTAGTGTTGGTTAAAAGGAAATTTAATGTTGTGTCAGAAAATATAACTACATAATGGTTACCCCAGGGTGGTACAGATGGACAGACCTTCCATCCAGTTATCACCACCTGAAGGCCCCGTCTCTGGGCAATCAGATCTGAACCAGTTCAGCTACAACAACTAAACTCTTTGGATCATTTCCTGTGGCATAAGAGTGTTTAGTAATTATAATGGTCAATTATTGTTAAATATAATTACAACCCAAATTTTCAGGTGAACTGAACTTTTAGTGAAATTCCAACAATACTACTTTCTATATAAAAAGCATTTTCACGCCCCACGTGTGTTCAGAAATGTCTGGATGCTTTACAATCAATAACAACTAAAGATTGTGCCAACTAAGTGGACACATTGTCAAAAGACCTTCAATTTTCTTTCCACTTTAAGAAGTTAAAGAAAACCCTAATCTGAAACTTTTTCTCTGAACAACAAACAAATCAAGCTGTAAGCACCTCTGTGAATACTACAGTGAAAATGATGACTAAAGACTGCTGCACTGCGGGCGAAGAAGCTCCCGGCGGACACTTAACTTTATCTCCTCACCAAACAAGTCTGAGGATAAACAAGCACAAGGATCAGAGAGAGACTGTTGTCCTTTTCCTGGCTTGACATCACACTGACCTGTCTGTATTTAAGAGTCTTCAGATGCTACTGCCAGGTTCTGAGGGGGCCCGAAAGCTCAAGGAAGACTTTAAGGACGACAGCACTTTCACAGTGTCGACCTGCACGTCCTGTTCTGGAACAGAACTTTTTGTCCTGCTTTGTGTCAAAAAAGACTTGACACTGACAAAGTTCTTACAGGTTACTTATACAGGTCCTGGTTGTCATTGCTTAAGGAGGATAAATAAAAACCAGTCAGGGTCACAGTGGGACAGCCGTCCTGTCTGACAAAGCTGCGCTGCAGTCTCTAAAAAGTTACCTCCTATGCTCATATTAGTCTACTGGCTTTGTGCCAGAGGAAAAGAGAGGTGTCCAAATGTCTGGACACCACACTTCCTTTCTGATGTAGGGAAGTTCTTATATTTATTCCTTGTGCTTTAATGTCTTGATTCCTGTGTGAATATCTTGTATAAGAGGGGATCATATTCCTCCACCATGTTAAAGTGATCAGCCCTCAGACTCCTGGATGTGTTCAGCAGACCTCTGCATTTCACCCAGGAACGCTGAAGCAACGCGACCTCATCGATGCAGTGATTTGTGTTTTTGTTTTTCCTCCACGCAGTGCTTTTTTTCAGCTGGAGCTGTGAACTCTTGGCTTGTGGGTGGGTGAGTTTGGACAGAGGAGAAGAACAACAGAACGGTCGGGGGATCAGAGGGATGGCCTGTCACAGCGGAGACTGCAGGTGGGGGAGCTCGATACGCTGACTGGATCAAACGAGATTTATTACAGATTTAGGCCACTGATGATGATGTTCAATAAAAATAAAAGAACATAAATATGTTTTAAATTTTGATGCAGTGCATTTGGAGTTGCCTCAATGGGCTGAAATACAGTACAAGAATATCCCATGCTCCGATCTAAGGGTAAACGCTTAGGGACCTTTTAGGACCAGAGAATTAGGTCACATGCAAGAATATGTTGAGCAACCCTGATCTAGACACGGAAAGTGAGAAAACATAATGACAAAAACTATGAGGGCGAGAAGGCTGACGACAGAGAGAAGGCAGAGGAGGAGTGGAAGTGAGGGAAGATTGAGTTGGAGGGCGAGGCTGACCTTCCCCGCTCAGCAGGAGGTCCATGCAAAAGACAGAAATCCTCAGGCTGACCCGTCTGCTCGCAGTCCGGCTACTCTGGCTGTGCTGCTTTTAGCTCGGCTGACAGGACAGAGGTTGTCACTCAAAGATAAGGCTAGTTTAAAAACATGACCTGTCGTACATTCAGTCACATTCGCGTATATTTTAGAATATGTGCTGTGGCGCTGACAAAGGCTGGTGAAGAGGTGTGTAGTGAGTCACTGTTTACAGCACAGCAGCACCGAGTTAGTCCGGCGGTGCCTTTAAGATACACTAAGAGGTTAACGCAGGTCCAAAGAGGCTGAGGTCCATCTGGTTACCACTAAGACAGGGGCACCTTTAGGGGAGTTTATATACACTGAGTGGCCAAAAGTATGTAGACTCCAATGTCCTACTGTTTTTTTTTTGTTTGTTTTTTTCAGAATTTAGGCGGGAAATCTTATTCATGACTCTGCTAGTTGCAAAACTTAGTTTGATGGCATCGGACTTGCAAACTGGCCCTACTTCTCACTATTACCCAAGTAAACACTTTTCTACTGTGTTTATGACCTCAATCACTAGTTTCATGTCTTCTTCAATACAGCACGAGCTTCATTTAGTAAGTTATGGTCTCATTTAAAAGGAAAATAGACAAAGCTGGGCCTGCTTTATGACGTGAATGTAAATGCTCCGTATTTGTAAAGCGCCTTTCTAGTCTTTTCGACCAAAATGCTTTCACCCACATTCACACACTGAGCCTAAGTGCTCAAACGGAAACAACATTCACACATTTATACACTGGTGGAACAGCCACCAGGGGCACCAGAGTCTTGCCCAAGGACTTCGACATGCAGCCTGGACGAGCCGGGGTTGAACCGCCAACCATCCGATTAACGGGCCACCCGCTCTACCTCCTGAGCCACAGCCGTCCCAAACGTGGCTCTCTTGTGATTGACAAGTCGCTACCATGGACGACCTGTTAATCAGGATAGAGGCAAGGCTGCACAGCGTAAATTTGACCAGCGCTCTTCACAAACCCTCATAAGGAGTCAGGTTCAATCTGTTATTAGAATCCCAGTTTACATCACAGTAAATGCGAATGGCAGATGCACCTTGCTAACCAAGCTAGCGTCACTTTCTCATCCAAATGTCGTCACATCCGGTCACGTCTGGTTCCGAAAATGCTAGATGTCGACAGCCAAAATGCCAATATGGAGACTTCAAATCGGTGGTCCACAAGCCAAGGCCTGATGTCATGGAGGCTACATATGCAGTCTGTGCTTTAGACCCTTTAAAGCCATGTCTAACTCTGCCCTATCGTCACATATCGCACGAGTTGTGAGCAGTTTTGAGTGATTTTACTCCTTAAACGGTTTCATTTCAATAGTTCTTAGAGACAAGAAGAGTTTTTTTTAAAACTCTTAGCGTGCCCACGTACCCGGGTTCAACATCTGGTAGAACGCCTACCCAGAATAGTTCAGGCTGTAACATCAGCATGATTTTGTCTCCATGGAGTCCACGCGTACTTTTGGCAATGCATTTTAATTATGTTAACTGAAATTAACAGCATTTACTTCTTATTTAAAAATGATAAATTAAAAGTATTTTATTTTCAGATAACTGTGTAGTCAAACGTACCAGTTCACCTGCTTTTCTCTCATTAATGCTTTTTAGTTTTTACTGTGGTGGCTTTCTAAAACAGACCTTTAGCCCTATAGTAGGTTACCCACCTCACTCCACATCTGATCTTTGATTCACTGCTTCCAACAGATACAAGGTCATTCAGATGAGCTGAAACAAGCGCATAAAGCAAAGGCCAAACAACAGAGGTGACTTAGCTCCACAAGACGTAAAGGTGAACGTGCACACATCCTGTTTCTGAAAGGGTAAAAATATGACAGCACAACAGTCCGGCAACATGCAGCATGCATTCCCAGTGGCACACCACCTTTGCGCCGCAGTGCTCAAGGATGAAGTCCAAAAAAACAAAAAGAGGAGGAGAAGGCTCACGAGACATCCTCACGTCCTCTCTTGTTCCCATCAACAGCTTAACAACACACGCTAGCTGCTCAGCTCAAGCCTGTGGCAAAGTGACTCAAACTTTCAAAGCAAAAATGAAATGACCAGTGCAGCTAATACAGCTGCACAACAGGCAAGAAGTGCATTTCTTTGTTTCACGGCTTGCTTCTCTGCATGTATGGGTGACTATGCCTTGTGTATTTAAAGCTACATTAAAAAGGGCTATATGTTTTCATTGCCTTATTGTTAATGGGCCCAAACGCCACTCAGAAATGAAGCACACGCCTGTTTTCTCTGTTGCTTCCATCAGCCACTACTCTGCTTTTAAAGCAATACTATGTCGTTTTTTCCAAGACCCCTGAGACGGTACATCGACTTACAATAGGCTGAATGACACGTCTGCACAGCCTGTCGGAGTCTGTATCGCCTTTACTGGCACTACGTAACTTCGGGGTTCGGGTGGTAACCTGAACACAAAAAGAACTACAAAATTCGCTTCACGGCAAACCTCACTTCCTCCATCAACCTCCACTTCCTCAGATTCTGACGCGAGAGCCCGTCTCCATGTTGCTGTCATGGCCGAAGCAGCAAATAAAACGAAGGCGGCAAAAGTTTTGTCGCAGGAGACTAGAAAGCGAAAAAGGGAGAGTGACAAAATAAAAGGCCGGACAAGGATCAATACTGGTCCAGCTTTCGCTGGCTGGCGTGAGCTAAAGGAGGAGGAGGGGTGCCCGGCCGACGCCAACCTGGCCGTCACGCTGTTGGACGAGTAAGTAACGTATATTGCTTGCATACTATCTCTTGCTAGCGTTCTCTTTCTGATTTGAGCATTTCAATCGATGACATGCAAATCGCAATTTTTTGAGCAAAAAGGTTTAGTCTACTAAACGTGTAGAAAGTATGAAAGGAGGAAGATTAGTAATATTATCATTGTGTTCACAGAGCTTGAGTTGTTGCTTGTATAGTTGATTGTGTTGTTGACGTGAGAACTCGCGAAAACTCAAGACGGTATCGCTTGTCAACAGATGCACGTGTATCCCCCGGTGTAACCGTAGGTGCGTTCGAGATGACTGCGACAGCGGCTGACTTTCGGCGACTTCATAGTCTAACGTGAGCTGCAGGTGACTGCAGGGAATAAAAACGCCGCCGTCAAGTTGGACACATTCTACCAGCGTGAGCTTACTGTGAGCTGAGATCAATGACTGATCTC
>JAPMOB010239099.1:0-10606 GCA_029875015.1 Lepomis gibbosus | reverse complement strand
CACACACACACACACACACACACACACACACACACACACACACACACACACACACACACACACGCACACACACACACACATGCACCCCCCCACACACACAGGCACAAACAGACATTTGTGACACTCTGATCTAACCTTCCTGGAGTGTGTGACTCAACTCTGGGAAGCAGCAGGAATTCTTTGTTCTAATCCAAAACACACACTCCTGTCTGTCACTGGTAATCCTCATTGTAGCCCCACACTGTGATAATACTGTATAAGTGGGCCACTGCTCACAGTCAGTAAGTCCTGTCACACTGTTGTTGCCTGTGCCTTGTTATGTACTCATCAAAAATCCCATTACCGCTTCCCTCCTTTGTTTCCTCTCTCTTTCAATACATTTATTTTGGTCTCTCTCTCTTCCTGTCTTGCAGAGTTGCAACGCGGGGAGAGTTTTGTGGAGAAACAGGTGAAAGAGGCTCGTACTAAATGCCGCTCCATTGCATCTTTGCTGACTGATGCTCCAAACCCCAACTCTAAAGGGGTGCTTATGTTTAAGAAACGCCGGCAGAGGGCCAAGAAGTATACACTGACCTGCTTCGGTAAAGCTGAGGGAGACACAGGAGGGGAGACAGAAGGAGATACAGGAGGGGAGACGGAGGAGGAAGGAGGAAGTTCTATCCTAAGTAGCTCGGAAGTGGATGAAGAGGGATTTTCAGCATCGTTTGACTCTACGTGGGATACTGGTTATCTAGACCTCCTGGACAGGAGAAGCTCAGCCTGCCCGTCAGCCACACCAACTACTCCAACAACGCCAACAACCAATCACATCTCAGGGCTGGACAGCTCAGCCTATCAGGCTCCAGGACTTGTGACCTCTGTCAATCAAAGCCCAGGGTTGGAGGTCTCAGGGCAGGAGAGCTCAGCCTGTCAGGGCACAAGGCTGGAGAGTGGCATCACGAAGCAGCCAATCGGTAACCACTCTGAACATATGTCTCCTCCAGCTGTGGCGCTGACCAATGGGGGGTTAGTAGCTGTTAGTCGGGCTAGTGTTGTTCTGAGCCCACCCTCTCAGATGCCCCTTCCAAGTCAAAATGGGCAACATGCCAACCCATATCCTAGCCCAATCACAGACTCAGATCATCACCTGAACATCAGTCCCAATGCAGGTGTTCTGAACCGTACTGCACGCCCCTTCACCCCAGGCCCTACACCTTCCCGTGCATCTGTAACCTCTGTGATGTTTCGCCCTCCCCAACCCAGACCCACAACTGCAACCATGGCTGCCAAACCTGTGGCGGCCGTCTCCATGGTGACTATCCAACCTACTTGCCATCCATCAGGGCCAGATGCAAGGAGAGCGGTGTCTAGCACCTCTCTGTACATCCCTCCAAGAAATAACAACAGCAACACTCCCCCTTCTGTGAACTCTCCCCCCTCAGCTCTCTCGCCTCCCTCGTCTCTGTCTTCTGTGGCTTTCTCGCAGCCAGCTACAAATCCACCAACATTTTCCCCTCAGCCCACAGTGTATCCTTCCCCCTCAGCTCCGTTCTCGCCTTCCACGGCTCAAAGTGCCCTGGTCTGTCCATCCCCTGCTCAACCCTTCTCCTCTCCACCTCCACAGTCATTTCCCTCTCACCCTGATCCTACTTATCCACCACCACATCCCTCTGGCCTGACTCAGGTCTCCTTCCATACCCAGCCCAACCCTCTTCCTCCTCCTCCTCCTCCCACCCATCCTACTCCATCTCCATCTGTCCATCCCTACATCAACGTGACCGGTGCAGGGACTTCTGGCCCTCGTGCTACCATGGCAACTGCATCACCTCCCCAGGCTCCTGCCTCAGATTCACTGGTGACACGCGAACAGCGCATCTCGGTCCCTGCCGCTCGGACTGGCATCCTGCACGATGCCCGTCGTCGTAGCAACAAGAAGCCAATGTTCTGTGCAGTCCAGAATAAAGATGTTTCTCCAAACCCGGACTTGATGTCGATGGTCCAGAACATGGATGACAATTTTGGGAAAAGCCAAGGTGTTGAACCTGGAGATGCACCCAGTGGGGAGACAGGACATGAATCAGGGCCTGAGGAGGACTGGCTGAGGCTGGGAGCAGAGGCATGCAACTTCTTGCAGGCTCAACGGGGACCCAGGCCACCTCCTGTAGCTCCCAAACCGCAAGCCCCTCAGGTGCCACAACTGGCCGGGAAGGGGGGTCAGCTGTTTGCACGCAGACAGAACAGGATGGATCGGTACATTGTGGAGCGCGCTCCCTCTGTTGCCACAGCACCTTACTCTCCTGCCCAGACGAGAGAGCCCTCACCAACACCTTCTCTCCCTGCCACCTGGAAATACTCATCCAACATCCGTGCTCCACCTCCCATCAGCTACAACCCCCTTCTCTCTCCCTCTTGCCCTCTGAAGGCCCAGAAGAAGCCTGAGGTAGCAAAGTCTGGGCCAGCTGGATCTAAAGGGAAGAAAGCAGGCATCAAATCTGTGGACATTATGAGCCACCAGCCTTACCAACTCAACTCTTCTCTGTTTAGCTACGGGGGCAGTGTTCCCCAGGGCACCTCCACCAATCAGCACCAGCGAGGAATGCCAAGTGGTCCTCAGAAGACAGCACGAGTATATGAGGTAAAGCGCTTCTCCACACCGCCGCCAACAGCCACGGGGCCCGCCCTCAAAGTTATTGTACCTCGATCAGCAACGACACTTGGAGAACCACTGTGGCGCTCTGATGTCACATCTCCTCCACCCACAGTTGGCCCTGCCCCCTACAAACCTTATCAGCCTCAACCCCAACCATACCAACCTCAGTGGGCCACCTCCCCTCTATCTCCCCCACCTCCGCCTGCCCCTACTGCTCCACTTCCTCAGCTCCCCACCTTTGCCTCTGCTCCTGCTGCAAATCCAGTCCAGTCCCCTACTTTCAACCACCTTCAGCCCTCCAACAGTGCCCAGTCCAACAGGCAGTTTAAGAGTGCCCCAGATCTGAGTCCCCTGGGCCCTGCTGGTACCTCTCGGCCTCCGGCCAGCAACACTCAACCTACCAGGGTCCCCAGGCCCAGGTTCAGCACTTCGAACCTGGGTCTGCAGCCTGGCGTCTGGCGCCCCGGATCCACTATGCACTGAACAGACTCTGGACATATAAACCGCACTATGGGAACATGGAGCAACATTTTCTAATTAAATCCATGTATTTTTAGTGCTGCAATATTGTTATTCTGGGCTGCAGCTTGGGTTTTATTAGCCACAAGATCTGTTTGGATTGGCCACCCATGTAGCACATTTTTATCACATTCAATCTTGTTGACTCATTTATCCAATGCATTTGCTCATTATTAAAGGGAACACCATGTTTTGCAAATTAAATGTAGTGTGGAAACCTGAGAAAAGTTTAAAAAAAAATAGAGATCAATGGCAGATTAAAAGGACAGAAAGAGATGCCAGGGTAAACTGAAATAAAGGTCTGTTAATATTGTACTGGATGATGAAGAATTAAGTTTAAACTTAAAAAAGAAGAACAGAGGATGTGGAAGGACAAGCCTGTTGTGAGAGAGATGTGGTCGAGAATGGGACGAGGATGAAAAGAAATGCACAGGAGGCACTGATGAAGTGACATGATAGAAACAATGTCTGATGAGGATTAAAAGAGGCACATTCGATATTATCAAATAACTTCATAATCTGTCAGCACCATACAGTGGCTGTTGCCTTCCACTAATTTCATTTTAGAAAACGTTGCTTTCTAACAAATTTAATGTAGCTACTACTACTGTAATTTCTCCTCTGTTAAATATATTCTGAGGGTTTGCGTTTGATGAGTCTAAGTATCTTTTTTTGTTGCACTCTGCAGCGATGTGTGCTTTGTTTTCTGTAGTGTTTCATAGGGTGAGGAGCAAAGCTGCCATGAAGAAGGGAAGCCTTTTACAGAAAGCTTGATTTCTGATCTGTTGATATGAAACAGGAGAGGTATAACATGTCTGATTAGCTGTGATTCTTTTCCACAGAGACATGCTGCTGAATAAAAATAGACATGACTCACCTCAGCTGTCACTCTGTTTCTTACTGTGTCACCCACATCACCACTCGCTCCCACACTGGGCCCTGTTACCTCCTCCCATTTGTTTTTACCCTTCTTTCTTTTTCAGGCATTTACTGACTATTCTAACAGCTTAATGGTTCTCTCAGGATGTAGGCAGTTTAGAGCTAAAAGACAAAGTCTTCAGAAGGAATAGTTTAGGCTTCAAAATATTTGTTTAAACTTTCACCACATGGAGGCACTGTAGGATTTATCATCTAGTAGGATTTGTCATCTAGACATGTTTTACAGTCTGTGGTTTCACCATTACAGTTTATGGTCTCCCTTGTCTCATCACAGATTTTACATGGCTAGAATCTGAGTAAAATTTTATGTAACAGGGGGAAATTTTGGTTCCCATTTTAAATCTTATCTTTTTATGTCTGTCTATTTCATAGATAACTGTAAATTGTACTAAATCCTATATTTGATAATCTGGTGGAATGAAAAGTGATAAGAAAAAAAAATTCAAATACATGTGTCTTTCTATTTTAGATTCAATCTCTAATCATTGCAGTTGAAAATGTCCTTGTAGGATTGTTGGCCTTCACATTTCAGAGCAGTTTAATGACAGCCACCTGATGGCCTTGGAACTGTGAAACCCAACCATGGCCACAGAAAGGGATCTAACCTATGACCCTTGACTGGGATCAGGTGACAGACGGGACTAACTTTAGTGCTGTTCAGGTCCACTTGTAAGCTTAGCTGGTGCACTAGTGGAAGGAACAACACACACAAATCCCTGCAGTGTGCAGCATATTAATTTGTCTACAAACTAGGTCACTGGATTTTAGAAATACATAAGAGCTGTAACTGCACTTATAGTAATGACTGAAGTGGCTCTTTTTACTCTTGGCCAAATTACCAAATCAGTTCTACAATTCTCCCTCTCACTCAGTTACACACACACGCACGCACACACGCACACGCGCGTGCGCGCACACACACACACACACACACACACGCACACAGCCTATTTTACCTATTTTTAGAGCTGTTAATCTCCAGCTATTTGGCCCGGTGCTAAACTCCTAATTCTGATGGCTTTTTTACAACGTGATTGAGAGTGGAGAGGAAGAGTTACCTTGTACATCCTGTCTTCTCCTGCTGCTCTGCCAAAGAGGCTCTTTCCTCACACCGTATTTCTGGGTCAACAGAGGTCAAGGGTCAGGGTTTACAGGCAGGTCAGTCAATGGGCAAATAGAGGTCATTCTTACTCCCACGTGTTTCGGTTATTATCAATATGAACTGGTCTGTTTGGCTGAATAAAGTACTACTTGAAGGTAATTTGTCATAACCAGTTTTGTAATAAACCTTCTAACAGTGCATCCTGATGGATTTATAACCCAGCTGCACACAAATCTGTGTCAAGGCCACCCGGCATGTCCAGATGTAGGACTGCCTTACATACAGCAAGGGTGATTTTTATCCATGCTACTAATCAATTTGGTGATCCCCTGACGTCCTCTAGCGTCACCACAAGATTGTGGTTTTGAGTGAAATGCCTCAGCAACTATTGGATGGACATTCAGTCCCCCTTGGGATTAATTGTAATAACTTTTCATCAAATTCTTAGCTAGATCAAATACCTGCAATACATTCCCATTTGCCTAAACTAAGATGAAGGTAAACACATGGTGAACATTAAATCTCCTAAACATCAGAATGTTAACATGGTCTGTGCCCTGTTCCCCTGTGGTTGGCAAATGATTCTGGGGTTCACTAAAATCATCATGCCAATTCTGACTTTCTGGATCTGAATTAAAAATTTGGCATGCGCCCTACCATACGTGATATTTATGTGATTTTATGGTCGTCCAAGTAACACCGGTGTTAGAGCTGATTTTGTCTGTTTAATTGGGGGAAGAGGCTGTAAAGAGTTCACTAAACAGCTCCCTGTTTTATTATGTAAACTAACTCTAGGTTTTGACCTGTGGCCCCTGTGAAATCGGAAGGGTTAGTAACATAGTTCGACTTTGAGTAAATGTTTGTTGTTGTTCTTTATTATTTTTTACCTATGTTTTAGTGATTATGAGGCTGTTGTGTCCAGACTAATCTAATTATTTAAATCACTGTTGTGTATTGAGCTATCATATTTGACACCTTTATGACAGAACTTTTACAAGCTAACCTAAATTCTACATATGTAATGCATTAATCATCTTGAATGCAACTTTTCGCGTCAACTATTTATTTACTTTAAAATAGCGCTGGTTAATCTGAAGAAGAAAATGTATGAATCTGTAAAATGTAAATTTTTTAATTTTCAGGTTAGCCTTTCTGTCATTTCTTTTTATACAAAGTTGATAGAAAAAAAGTTAGTGGAAAAAAATCATAATCATCAGTTTCTTATTATTACTTATCTTACAAACCTCTGAACTCGCAACACCACACCCTCTTCCCTCTTTGCCCCCCTAGTCAATTCACCCCTTCCCCCCACCTCCCATGCCAGGTCCTTAGCACTGGGACAGCCCTGCTAATAGGGTTTCACTCTCTCTGGGGCAAAGAGGAGGGCAGGCAGGATAATACAAGCTCTGGGACACAATTCTACCTGGTAATCTATATTCCTCTTCCTCTGAGCCACTTCCTTTTGGGACCTGTGTCTTCCTGTGGATACCTGGGTCTTAGGTAAGACACTGCAGAAGTGAAAATGCATGATGCCTTGATTAAACCCAAAGAAATCTTGCTCAAACATGCCTTGAATATTTGTGGATCTGTCACTGATGGTCACGGAGTTGTCAAATAATTCTGTCTCCTCTTTCAAGGAGACGGTTATAGTTAAATTCATATGATTCCTGTGGTCAAGAAAATTATCTGCAGAAGAAGTCCCTATCTGTGGCCTGTGGAGGCTTCTGTAACTAGATTAAAAGCGAATAAGGGAATCAGAAGCAGATGCTCATCAAATTCATATTTTAGAATTGGCTGTTTTGTTTGAAAGTCATTGTCCTTGCTCAAGGCCGGCTTCACATCATATATAGTTTGACTGTTACATTGCAGATTTGCAATTTCTTGAGTAAATAGTTCATTTAAATATCAATTAAACCAAATCTGAATAATGAGAGCCAGCTGGTGGACAACTTTCCTCATCTCTTACCCAACACTGTGGTAGGTGAGGAATGTGGCCCTCTGCAGCGGAGTTTTTAGTTCATGGGTTTGGATATATGTGTGTATTTGGGAATGTGCTTACTGATGCCCTTCCTCCCCAGCTGTCCCCTCGAGATTTATCTGGAGCTAAAACAGGCTGGTCATGGGGGCCAGGAGCGCCTCTTCACTCAGAGAGGCGGTAACAGGACCCAGGCCATCATGGTGCTCCCGTAGTCGCCATCAGCACAGCATGCAAAAACACCTGCAATCTCTAGTTTTTAATCCACGGCCAATGGCTCACATTAATCACAAGAGAAAGAGCTATTTGAGTGCAAATCTGTGCGCATGCTTGTTTCAGTGCGTGCGTATGTATGTCTTGTGCTGACAGTCCCACTCACCACAGCACTATAGAACATGGATTTATAAAAATAGCTTGCACAGAACAGAATCCCAGGCTAGGAAATGAGTTTCAATTACAGCAGATGAAAAGCAATTACATTAACTGTCTCCCTGTAGACGGGCCCTCCAGGTTTTTCTCTTGTACTGGGACTCACCTCCAGCCTTAAATAATTGCTTTCGACCTGTGCAATTGACAGCAACATACTGCCGGTCCCCATCTGAGTAGTTAGTCAAGAGGGACATGAGCTGCCACTGGTTTTTAGTGTCCTCAAGGGTATTTGGGGGCTATATACAATGTTTAAAGCATGCTTAAGTTAATTAGGGAACCCAGTGAGGTTCTGCTGGAGCCTGCTAGAATTTGGGATGTGATGTGCATCTTCATCATACACAAACACATCTTGGAAATGAATTTAGATTTTTTTAGTGCAATATTTTTGGAAAAGAAAAACAAACCTTTGTTGGATCACATTTCACCTGTCAGTCTCTTGTTGCTAATCCTGTCATGCTCTCTCCTAGACCCCTGAGAGACCAACTACATGTAAGCATTTGGAGAATTATTCTAAAAGATTGCTTGAGTCTCTTTCATTATAAAATCAATACAAGTCAATTTATTAATAGAGCAAATAAAAAACAAAATCAAATGTTGAATAAAGTGTTTTATAGAAAATTTACCATACAATTTGATTGTGTAAAACAGTCCAAGACCAAGTATTTATGTCATGAAAATGAGTGCTATAAACTCAGTTTATCTGACACCACTTTATGTCAGAGTATGTTAATTGTTGGGCTTCTGTAAATAACTTCAGAGTACGGTCTAGACCTGCTCTTTATGAAAAGCGCTGTGAGATAACTGTTGTTGTGATTTGGCGCTATATAAATAAAATTGAACTGAATTGAATTGAATGTCCCAAATGGAGTTAGGCCTGACCATTTGGTGAAAAAAGGCATAGGCTGGTGTATTTAATGCTTTATATTGTACCAACAATGTTCAAAAAGCTTTTGAGAGTCTCACCCTAGATCTCAGGACAGGACATATGCAATAGCTAAAGCGAGGTTACCTAGAATTGGTTAGAAAATTAGAAAACCATAGTTATTAATACTCCACTACTGATTTATTATGTGTACGTCTGCTCATTTGTTAAATCTGTTTTAATAGATTTTTGGCCAATTGGGGGCACTGTAACAAGTACTCCAAATTAAAGCTCCAGTGTGTAAGTTTTACTGGCATCTAGCGGTGAGGTTTGCAAATTGCAGCCAACAGCTCATTGTGCATTCATGTGTTCCTTGGATGGTCCCATTTCCTGAGTTGTGAAGTCGTTCTTCCGACTTTGGTGTATTTATGTGCTCTTAACTCGGAATGTGGAATCAACATAGACGCTGCTACAAAGATGTGTTGGACTGGCATTATCAGAGCTCATAAATAACACGCAGACATATGCGATAACTTGTATCGATTAATATCGAGTAATTTCTAAATCCAACACAAGAAGGCTCTAAAAACTTTCAACATGTGGTCCTCTTTTAATATCTTTAAATAATATAGACTACCCCTGGCAAAGTTTTTATTATTTGTTTCTTCCCATATATTTGTATACTGCTCTGTATACTTCTTTATGTGCCTTGTACACTTTATTCCTCTTTTTGCAATAAAGACTTAAGGAGGAAATAAAAATTTCCAATTATATCGACACCACATGAATGCGCCATCAATCACAGCTCACCCCTCCCATTCCAAGCTAGTAGGAGAAGCCCTGGTGGCTGACACGTTGGCACTTGTGCAAAATAATACATGTGGTTCTGCATTTGTCCAAATTTCACTTCTCTTCTTAATTCTAATAAACCAGACAACTATTACTACTTCTTCATCTTTGTTCATATTCAACATAGTGACCAAACACGTTCTGTAGAGCCGTTTGGGCGACTGTAGTAACATGGCAGCGCAACACAGCGAATTGCATGTAAGAGGGCCTGTGGTGTACAGTATATAGATAGCAATGGCTCATTCTAAGGTAATAAACATAACATTCATTAGGTCTCTGTAAGGTCTTTGTCAAAAGATTCTCCTAAATATTACACACTGAACCTTTACATGCCAAAACAACGTCATTTGTAATTGCCCTCTAGTACAATACATGGGAGTTTTCTGACTTCTCTATTAGCAACATGATAGAATTTAAAATCTTGAATTCAAAAACCATTACAAATCATAGTAAATCTGATTTCTAATGTGACAAATATGGTTAAGGTTTGGTAGGGACTGGGGAGACATTGTGGTCTGGGTTGAAATGACTACTTCATGAAGGTGAGGGGACCTCTGTTGTCATGGTTACAATAATAAACACAAGGTTAAGGTGAGGAAATGATCATGATTACAATGAAACAACAACAAACAATGTTGACTGTCCAACAGCCATCTCTCTGGTTTATGCCAACCAGCAATGACTGGTTTGCCAGAGCTAAAGGGGGGAGCAACCATAGCGACAGCAGCAACTCAGTATGGTAGAGCCAATTGTTCATAGTGTTGTGTAATTACTCTCACTGTCAGAAGGGTGAGACAAAAGTTGCAGGCAGTTTTAGGGCACTTGCTGAAATAACTGATGCTGTCAGTATTTCTTTAACTACTAGATGCTGTGGTGTTGTACAAACTAGTTGCTAAATTTGTCTGCTGTTTGGTGAAAGTTCATTTTTGACTTAAATATTCATTTGACAAAAAAGTCAAATTAATATTTAACTCAAAGATGGAGTTTTATCAGTAGCAAAGTCAATCTGCTGATGAAGACTGTGAGATGTAGTTCAAAGATCCAGAAAAGGCTAGTTAGTAGAACGTAAGTTCATTTTTTTGAATTGTATAGGTTTATTTTCAGATTTACAGAATTTCTTTCTGTGTAAATCCATAAATATTTGTCTGAAAATATTATGAAGTCATCATTTATCTTTGTTTCCTTTAGCCATGCCTCTGAAACCAACTCCTGCCCCTTCTAACAAGAGAAAGGCCAACAAAATCATCACTGACCTGTCCAACATCAGCCAGAATGGTAAAACACACACACACACACACACAC
>JAPMOB010239097.1:0-11660 GCA_029875015.1 Lepomis gibbosus | reverse complement strand
CCAACTCCGTCCACTGGGTGACTAATCGGTAGCAGTCGGAGAGTTTTGAAGCTCCGACTGCTGGTTTGAGTCGTTTCCAAATGCTTGTTTCTTCGCTTAAAGTCTTCATAGTTTTTTAAACTCGTAGCGTTCAGCATCGCTAAAGCTCTCAGTCGCGCTGCTGCACGTCCTTCTGCAAAAAAAAACGAAAAAACCCTAAAAAAAAGCAAGCAGCGCTGTAAAGAGAGGTCTGGTGGACGCACAGCCTTAGAAAGCTTCCAAGAGACTTTTATTTTTGCAAGTGTATAGTTTTAATTGTATATTTTTCTGATGAATGATTGAATGTATTTGCTTTGAGGAGTTAAGTAAATGTCGTGAGGTTTACTGTCTGAATGTCTGAAGAGGAGAGAGTCGGGCACACTAGTGGGAAACTGCGAGGAGTCTTTTTAACAGCCAACACTGAGATCTGGCTGGTGAAACGGCAAAAAAGCAGACATTTAATTTTGAGACAACTGCTCGTGACCGCTGAAATAAAAGCCATAAGTTTACTTCTTTCCTGGAAGGGACTGATTTCAGAAGAAAATCTGCAGGAGACGAGAGGTTAGATCTGTAACATCTAAAAACTGTGACACAAAAAGGCTGATTTCTTGTAGTTTTTAAACATTTCACACGTCCTTCACTGCTTTGAGCCCTTTACTTTGAAACCAGTAACGTTTTTGGAGATGGATCACCTTTGTTTTTTAGAGGCCAGGTCACACCAGCATGTAAAACTGCAAAATGCCGCAGCAAAGTCTATTTATTCCCATCGCTGCGGATAAAATCGTTGTTGACTTTACACAGTTTTAATCTTCCTGGCTCTCCTTCTCATTGAGCTAACACATCCTAGTAGCTTGTCACATCATTCATTTTATATAAACCTTCTCTGCAGGAGTGTAAACTACTCCACAAAATACAAATGTTTTACTGGCAGTAAATTATTTCCTTGAATAAAATGTGTGAACTTATTGTACCGTTAGCTGCCGAGCTAACTGACAGAACAACACATTCTCACTCCCGACTCATATTGACGCTTGGCCAAGGCCCGTTTAGCATCACTTTTAGACGTTTAAGGCTCCGCGGTCAAGTTAGCAACGCTTAGCAACAACAAATATGCAATGTCCGGTTAGACTTTCAAAATAAAATGCTAGCGTTTGGAAACTTGGCCATTTTGAAACAGCATATTATTATTAAAGCCGCAACAAAACTACTTGGTTAAGCTTTGGGTTAACATAACTACGTAGGTCAGTTAACGCGTAAGTTAACTTACGGCAACTTATGCAATTTACGTAACTCGCGTAACTTCTATAAAAATATTTAATGTTGACTTTTTGTTTCACACGGGACACGAACCCCGTTCCTCCTGGTATAAAGTCGGGGTTCTGGCCCTCCATCCAGTTGTTTATGTTAAATATAATTTACCTGCCGTTACTGTTAAAAACCGACGCTACAGGGCTTCTCTCACTGCGTTGACGCTATAGGGATCCCCAGTGCGTTACAAACTGACGCCGATGGGTCTTGATCACGCGTCCATATCAGGAGTGGGAACGGGTTGTTTTTAGAGTACGGGCAGATGAACTTTGTCGAGGGCTTGAAGCAGTGAAGGTCTGTGTCACAGTTTCAGATTTCAGAAGTCTTTGGCTGACCTCCGCCGGCTCAGGTTTCGGCTCCGCTTTGGAGGAATATCCAGTACGACTAGTGTGCACGAGTACTTCCTTTTGTTTCACGTAAAGTCGCTCCGTTTGCTCACTTTGAAATGTATGTGTCGCGTGCGCCTGCTTTGCCCAAAAAGACTTACTGCGATCGCCTGACAGGATCGATTTTCACAACTAGTTGACGGTGTTTTGGCTTCACAGTTTTTCCTTTACTCTGATTGTACAGGTGGTCGGTGCCGTCTGCGTTTTCCATGAATTTCCGTGGTCGACCACCTGATTTCTTAGTTGAAGTTTGATATCTCAACAAACCCCCTGAAATGACGATAGAACATTTTAACCTTTATTTACAACCTGTAAACGTCCCTGTTTGTCAAAACAACTCCATTCTTGATTGGTCTGTAGACTTTTCTGCCCCGTCAGCTCGTCTCTCGCCATAGGTTTTATGGGGAATGCTGACACCCTAAGATTTGTATTTAATGTACTACATATTTGACTTATTCCCAACTGTAACTACAGAGTTTGTGCTGCGAACTGCTTTTGTAGGATCCATCCTCAGTTGTCAAGTAAACTTCAGGGGTCTTTATCCGTCCTCAGTCTTTAAATCGCACTTTGGCACTTGGATCAAACGTGTCACATAGGAAACGTGGGGGGAAAAATATAGAAAACCCTGCAGTGAAAGGTGAATGCTCTGATTGTTTTTTTGATTTAAACACTTTTTAAATGTGTCACTTTAGAAGCTTGAGGGTTTTTAGGCCTCGAGTTAATCAAAACAAAAGTATTTTCTCCTAAGATCACTTTGTTAACGGTTTGGGTGCCGTCGTGCTGTATTTAAATGCAAACTTTCTGCAATGCAAATCCACATGCTGTAGGTGCTGACAGGGTTCAAATCTAGACGGATAAGTCATGTACAATCATTTGCAAAATTACAATCATGGACAAAATCCCAAACCAAAAAAAAAAAAAAACGTAAAGTCTTTTGGTTACTTTGTTCTTGTGGTTAAACTAGATGGCGTGGGTTTGGCCATATTTTAATCAAAAGATGTTTTTATTTGAAAGCTCTGTCTGAAGTCAGACATGTTTCCTTTGAGTTTGGATTTGTAGTTTAAAACTGACTGATTAAAAACTAGCAGACTTTTCTACACGCCAACCGCTGCTCATGAGGGGAGACTTTCACGAGACGTTTGAGTTGTTAACTCTCTGAGCAGAGTAGCGTCTCTTCTTCTGCGGTTTTCCCCACTATAGCTGAGCCACAAAGACACAACCCGACCGCGAGGTGCGAGCAGGAGGAGAGTTTATGATTTCTTTTTGGGGAAATCAGGTGCGCTAAATGTCTTTCTGAGGGGAGTTGAGGCCAGCCCTGCTTCATAACTGAGGTTCTGCTTCTTCTACTACTGCTACTATCAAACAACCAGCCCTGGGCACAAAAACAGGCCTGAACACTGTTTCAAATCCTCCCTCCGGTACCAGAGGTGCGTTTGATTTTTTAAATTCATATACCAGCATTTTTAAAAGCCAGAACCCAAAGTGGAGCACCCGGCTTGTTTTCGTTTAGTTCCCGAGGTGAGAAAGACACTAATGTTTATCAGCTCGGGGTCCAGAAAGAGGCTGCGTTTCCTTAGTTTGGGCACCGAGTTGAAAGTGTTTTTTGACAAAAAATAGCCATCGATATTTGTTTTTACCTTGATATGAAAAGTATTCAAGCTTTGTTTCTGTTGCCCAGGTCAGCAAAACAACCTGTTGATGTCTGCTGTATTTCAATAAAACACAGCCTTTTTCAAAGGGTACACCTCTTCACTTTGTGTGTGTTTCTGAGTTGTGTGGTCTACATGCACCCAAATCACCCACGTTATTATCTGTACATTACAGTTTACCATGTTTTAAACCAACATTAACCCTACACCTTCTTAGCACATTCAAATCGAGCTGTGCGCTTAGATTATTTATCAGATCTCTCTGATAAAAAAGGTGTCTGTCTATGGGAGGTTCCTCTCAGCGTTTTCAAAACAAATATTTGAAATCACCTCAACTCCAATCTTACTTTCTCCAATTTAATCAACTTGTCAATACACAAAAACATAGTCAACAGTTTTGACAATCAGTAAGTTCTTTAAGTAACAATGGACTTACAAGGTTCTAGCTATTTTGCAGCTGTGTGATATCTAATTTTCTATTTCTACACCGCTGAATAAACATGTCAAAATATTTCAACAGGTTTTAAATTGGAACGTGCACCTACAGTATATCGGTCCTGACAGAGTTGAGGGGAAAAAAAGGATGAGATGAATCTTCCCATCTGACTCTGGGTCAGATGGCAAATTGACGTTTGTCACAAAATGATTCCAGGTAAATATTGTTCACAACCTCTGGTCTATGGCAGAGGTTGTCTATGGCAGGTGCTCATAAAGACGGGCTCATGTCATCCTTCTTACTTTCAGCTCTCCAAAAACATGCTGGTTGACTTTGACCCAACTGTTAACTGCTTTTTAACAGCAGAGTTTGCTCTGTAGGCTAACCAGTGAAAATAAGTCCTACACTGAAGTTACTGTAACTGCTGGCTTGTTTTCTGGTTAGCGTTGTTCCTCATTAGCTAGTTTGCTTATGCGCTATCTAATATTTTGTTTCCTGTTTTTACCTGGTACAGTTTTGCTTCTCTCATGTCCGGGAGTGTGACTCCAAAGCCGGGAGTCCATTAGCCTAGCTTAGTTCACACCACGCGATTTTGAGCCCGATTTGCCAATTTATTCAAACGGGCTAGTTCCCAAGCTAGCAACTAACAGTAAAACGAGACTCACTTTTAACAAACATTCTTGATACGTTACTAACTTCTCATCTTGCCATTAGATATGTTGTGTATATCGAGCAAATGGTCAGAAAAACAAAACTATCTCTATAACTAGATAGCTACAGGTAATTAGCAAAATCAAAATGAAGCTAACGTTAATGCGTCTAGCATGCTAGCCACAGAAGCTAATTTTACAGCCACAACTTTAGCAACTGTAAGAAAGTATTTAAAGCATTTATCAAGTAATAACCATTAAATGTATCTACTTGCTGGCAGATATGGCGTGAAATGTACGAAAGCGCTGCAACATCACCTTGCTGTGATATTTTATGTCCTGCCGATGTCAATGTGCGTCATACAAACAAGCTAGCGAACATTCCCAGCACACACGTATGGCGTGTTCAGGTACACCTTGGAAAAGCTTCACTTTCGATGCAGTGTTAGAACCAATGTCTGTAACGCTAATTGACCCTTCGCTAAGCCACGTGGCCCTTAGTTACTGTTGCTAAGTCCGACAAACTGTCGGACCTGATGCACTTTTAGCGTGTCGCTGCCACTGTCTAAAACGGCACCCCTCCTAATTTTTGGAAAATGCAATCTCAGAAAGAAGCAGACAGTTTTGCAGTTGCATTGTTCATTTGAACGTTGTAATTCAGGCTAAAGCCTATCGATCACAGAGTAAAAGTGAACCTCCGTCTTACCTGACTACTGAGAAAGAGGACAACAGTGTTAAGGATAAACACTGTTCCTGTACAGCTGGGCAGGTCTCCGTTCACTATTACAATCATTAAAAACCAGAACAGTAGGGA
This sequence comes from Lepomis gibbosus, assembly GCA_029875015.1. Classification (NCBI taxonomy): domain Eukaryota; kingdom Metazoa; phylum Chordata; class Actinopteri; order Centrarchiformes; family Centrarchidae; genus Lepomis; species Lepomis gibbosus. The sequence continues at coordinate 6,399 of JAPMOB010239097.1, read as the reverse complement.
TTTATAACAGTACTTTCAGTAGTATTAGCTTTAGCTAATTAACATTACTTTAGGAACAATCCACAGCCGACAATATTCTGGATTTATTTTAGGTTTCGTGAAGCGAATAAATCGTACTTCTCCTTTCAACCTCTCTGGGTAGCGACTGTAATCATTACAAGTGCCCCAGGAACAGCGTTTGACCATAACTTGGAAAAATACGGAAAAAGAAAACGACTCTTTTTGCATTAGAGTCAATGGAGGGCTGCCGTGAAAGTGTCAGACCGGCGTAGTTTGAGTGAGGCCTATAGTGCGCTGTGATTGGCCAGCTGTGTGTTCGGGGCGTGGCTTAGCAAAGGGTCAATTACAACGTGGTTTTGCTCAATTTAGCTGCAGGAGGTTAAATCACTGTACACAAACAGAAACGTGCTAGAATTGTTTGCGTCCAACGAGCACGTCTGTGCAACCTCACTGACACGGCAGAGCCCATGACAGTGACCGCGCTCGGCTACAGAAAAACAACCACATGGTAGTTTGTTGAAGCACGTTGTTACGGACCATATTTACGATGTGGCGGCGACCTCTAGTGGCAGACCGACGCGTTAAAGAGTTAGCAAATGTTTCATTTTAAGTAGTTTTGTTACATAAATAAATCTGTTTCATTCTGGGAGGCGGAGGCAAACAATCAGTTTTGTCATTTAGGTATGAGGCTGTTGTTGTTGCAAACAAAACAGGCTTTTGTGTTTTGTGCTAAGCTAACTGTCTCCTGGCTGTAGTCACATTAGTCATCCCGATCCTTGTGACAGCAGCAGTGGATGATGATGTTGCTTCATCAGGATCAAGACAACCATAACAACACAGAGATGACTTGATCGCCAGAAGGGAGAAGGAATAGAGGACTAAAAACCATGTGGAGACGTACAGCGGAAAAAGAGGCGTGTTGGAAATCACAGGACGAAGCACGAGCGATTGCAGCAAACAAGAAGAGACGGAGAGAATCTGTGGAGGCCTCGTGTGACACAAGGCACCGAGGAGGCAAACAAGAAGGAAGAAACATGTAATTTTTGTTTGACATTCAGGGCTCAATCATTTCTTCCAAACATGTTTGACCTCCTGCTCTCTGCATCCACAATTCATACTGATCCACCGAAGTAGGGCGAGCGCTTTGAGAATCAGCTGGCAAACCCTCTCCGGTCACAGAGAGAGGGAGCTGATGGACATGAGAGGAAGGGAAATGATTTTCTAGAAGAAAAACAAAAAAACGTGTGCAGCCTTGAAACTGTTGACGCCTGATGCAACTGTAAAAGATTTGGGGAGGCGTTTCCTGCCTGCCGCTCGGCTGTTTAGCATTTGTTTTTTTTTCCATCCCGCTCATTCTGGATGTTCTCCACGTCGCTGAGCCCATCGCAGGCGAGCTGTAATATCTGGTCGGTATTCTCAAAGGATATCACGGTGCTGGTGTTAATTTAAGATAAGCTCTGCCTTTGGAATCACAATGAGAACGAAGGGGGCTGTAAAAAAAATTAAAAATGAATAAGAATAAAGGTGAGGAATCACATTTCGGGCTGATAGCAGCACAGAGCGGATTGAAAGCTGTCGTGTCCTCAGAGCGCTCGCTGTGTGTAGGTGTGTATTTTAGTGGTGTGTGTCTGTGTGTCTAAATATTCATATCGTGTGTCGAGTGTTTGAGCTCGTGTCTCGGCAGATAAATCGACCTGCGAAACATTTCTCCAGAAAACACTTTTTGTGTATGATGCTGCGTTTGAGCCCCGTGGGAAATCAGGTAAATATGAGTTCTCTACTTGAAACACTGTTTTTGTCAGCTTCCCACTGGTAAATACTGCATGAAAATTCAAGCCTTGATAAAATTTGTATTGCCTCATGTAAAGAAACATGTATTTATTACATATTGATTGTATTATACACGAGATAACATGAGGAAAATAAGTAATTTTTCCATTTCACAGGTGGTTTTGTATTCATAACGCCTGAAAAATATCTTTAATATCATGTTTTTTTCATTTGTTTTTGACATTGTGATGTTGGAGTGTGATCGAAGTCGATATCAAGACACAAACTAATGCTCTAATTCACACAAACTGAGCACAGTAACTTTTAAGTGTCCATTATTATTTGCATACGCTTCCTTGAAATAACTATGTAATGTGTCTTAAGTTATGCAAGATTTGGTTTGCGGCTTTAGCTTTCTACAATTTCTTACTGTGTTGTAGAGTTGAAGAGTCCTTTGAAATTAAATAGCGCGGCACAACTTTTCTCCAGTACTCTCTGCTTCGGTCACCAAACATTTTCGGCTATGTTGCCCTCATCAGGCTGGTGTCTGAGGCTATTTCCGCTTTCCTTATATTTACATTTACATTTACATTAATTCATTTAGCTGACGCTTTTATCCAAAGCGACTTACAATTGCTATACATGTCAGAGGTCGCACGCCTCTGGAGCAAGTAGGGGTTAAGTGTCTTGCTCAGGGTCACAGTGGGGATTCACACCAAAGGCGGGCGTCTTAACCATTGCGCCATCCCACCCCCCATATGCCAAATATTAATCTGTCGTGTGAAATATCACCCTATATGCTGTGTATACCAAACTCTACGGTTCAAATATACTATATAAAAAATTTAATTGTCCCCAGCTTACAAGAAAAATATCTGTAAACATGAAGAGGTTAACATTACAATCGACTTTTCAAGTTCCATATCTTTTCAACCTAATTATTCAGGTACTTTATACAAAAGACGGTGTATTTAAATCCCTTCCATTGCTTAAAATCTTCAAATAACCCAAACTATAATGCCCGAGATCTAAAGTCCATCTACATTTGAACTCAACGTTCATCCAAGAGCTACTTTTATTTAAATTGAACCTTTATTTAAGTAGGAAGACCCTTGAGATTGAAATCTCTTTTCCGAGGGGCCAAGACGGCACACCATTTACAGTTTAAACAGAAATACAGCAAAGTCAAAACAAACAAGCATCACACATAAAGGAAAGGAACAGGTTACATGTGGCAGTTACATTTTTGACTTACATGTTATTTTAACATGGCCTTAAATTCATTTAATGGGACTGGATCATTTAGATGTTGCAAGTTTTGCAAGTTATTCCAAGACCAGGGAGCAAAGTAAGAGAAGGCTTTTTTCCCCAGCTCAGTAAAAACCTTTGGAACCTGGTACGCTTCCAATTGTTCTCAAAGAAATCCTGTAAATGGAGAACAAAGTCTAAAACATCTTTACTGTAACATTATGTTTGAGACGAATTGGAGCTGCAAATACACAACTCTTAATGCACACCAAACCAAAACTCAGCTGTCCAGGCTTTTAACCAGAACGTGATCACATCGCCCGTTTTAGCTTGCAGGATATTTTAGAATAGATTTAAACATTTTATTGATTCCTTCTTTCCCTCTTTCGCTGTTATATCTCTGACCTTTTAGTCCCACACGCATACCTTGGCATCCTCGGGCAGAGGTCAGCTGTCTGTTCCAGAGGCCCAGTTGAAAACTAAAGGGGACGGAGCGTTTGCAGTCGGGGCCCCGAGACTCTGAAACAGCCTGCCTGAGGAAATCAGGTCGGCTGAGTCAATAAACTCCTTTCAGTCCCTTCCTAAAACATACATTAATAACTTTTTTTTTTCATGGATTTTAAAAAGTGCTCTATAAATAAAATGTTATGAATAGTCATTACCATTGTTTTCCACCATATTCTGCCACTGAGCTGTTTCTTAGCATGAACGCATGTCGAGCAGTAGTATCATGTTCGCTTCCTGTATCTGCACTACTTCTTCTGTCTAGGCATCAAATTAAGCAACACATAAAGCCACGTGTGTCGCCCTGCATGTAAATGTTCTGGAAGTTTGTTTCAGATCTGTGCAGGAGAGTAACGGACAGCAGCTTCACCGTGATTGGACATTGTAGGTTCTGAGATGTGTTTTGGTCCTAAATCGTTGGGTGATTCATAAATAAGTAGCACAATACATTACCTAAAGTTGCATAAAGTAAAAGTAAAATTATGCAAATATGCAACCTTGAATCTTGAGCAGTTATGATCCCAAAGTTTTAGTCTCCGTGTGCTTTCAGAAATATGTGGCATAACGGTGAAAATGTTCAGCCATTTTTGTTTTTTATGCATAAATACTGAATTTTCTGAGTTTGTTTTCTTTCAGATTCGGTTTGACAAAATATGGTTGGTGTGTTGATCTGTGTCCCCTGTGTAAAGCATCGTCCCGTACAGCGAGATGCATCTTTACACCTGCAACCCACAGGCACGCCGGACTGACTGCTGGGTTAAATCCCCCATCTGTCTCGGTAATCTGGACCTGGGACTCTGAACGAGGCCTCCCCTCCTCCAGTTTGCCCTCTGAGGCTTTTCGGCAGCAGACTGCGTTTGTACTCTGCAGCTCCCAGGTGTGAGTGAGTGTAACTGTGTGAATGTGAATCGGGATGTTGTTGAGAAACACGGCACACGCTCGGATAAGCTTCCCGGCATGAATAAAAACGAATGGGGGAAAAAAAATCTTAAGCAAGAGTCCCGTGAGAAATATCCATCTAGATTTCTTTGGCAAACTCCAGGGATTTGAAACCTGCTTCTTTACGCTGCCGTATCTCTTAAAATGTTCAGCACAAACCAGCTGTGTTAGGGTGTACGGTAAGTATCACATATTAGAATCCTGAAATCCTGCTGTTGCACTTCAAATCAAAAGAGAGTCGACACATCACCGGTCAAATTACCAAACAGAAGCTGACTCGCTGGGCTGCATCTGCTGCTGTAAACACCATTACATAACATGTCTGTGTCTTAATTGGCCTGTGAGACACAGCAGCCATTTTCTTCGCATGTCAGACGCACACAGGACAACGGCGGGAGACGGCCAGAAATTCTCAGAAAGGCTTATGCAAGTCATCATTGTGTAATTGTGTCTCTTCACGCCGCTGCTCGGCCTGTAATTGGATGTTGGTTTTCTCCAGAGCGCCTCTGAGTTGTTGCATCAGCTCAGCTTGTGCAACCAGCCGTGTGGTTTTCTCTGTACCTTATCCGCCTATAATCCAAACCTCAATGCAAATTCACTCACAAACACAGCCTGAACGGAGGCTTCATGAGGTATTTCACACCTCAATCTGGAATAACTTGGCAGCAAAATCACATTCCTGTACTGTGAAAACAGACAAAAGAGAAAATTAAACCAGAGAGAGGTCTGCAGGTAGGGGGGAAAAAAGAGCGTGAAAAGGTTTGTTTTTTCGCTGCTGAACTTTAACCTCGATCTGAAGGGCAAACATAAATCAACATATGAAACATGGCAGCTTGATTGGTTGTCTAAATGCCTTCAAAGAACATTAAAAGAGCTGTTTGTACTTGTGACCGAAGCTCGTCACAAAACAAATGTGCTACAGGGAAACTAGGCTGTGCTTCTAAATGCAGAGCAGGCAGAGATTATTTTGTATCGTATTAATAGGGACGCAGCCCCCCTCCCCGTCTCCCCACAGATCTACAGTTCACACTGAGCAGAATAATAATCAGATACTTTATCGATCCCAGTGGGGAAATGCTCTTTTTGGGCATCTCTCACACGGAGGTCAGAGATCAGGTTCAGGGTCTCGTGTCATTTTTGTTTGTTATTTCACCAGCAGGGTCTTTCACACGATTGCTGCATCTCAATTCAGGACCAGATCCTTTAAAAGGATGCGCCCCAGAAAGGCGAGACCTTTGAGACAGGGAAGCCAAAACTACAGGATTGATCATGTGGTCCTCGTCAATTGATATTTCAAGGTGTAGTACCCCTACTTCAGTCTACCATCACACTGTTATTAACAGTTTATGTCTCAGTTTAAGTTTTTATGTACTGTCTTCATCAGTGTCCAATGATCACCTGAATGTAAATGTTTGGTTCATACCACTTGGTCATAATGATGAAGGCGTGCTGTGTTCCCAAAAAGTAATGCTTTGTGTGACGAGTTAAAAAAACACGATAATAACCTGAGCATAAGATAATTAAATATAGTATAGTATTCGTGGTATGTGATGTTAAAATGTGCACTGATGTAAAAACGGCAAGACATTCTGCAGAAGTTCATAAGAATGGCCTAAAGCCAAAATTGGGTAATGTAGTCAAAATGTTATCTAATTTAAAAGAGGTTTAAATGCTAGAAATTGGTTAATCTTGTATTGGTTATTTTGTTCCTGGTTGTGTAATCTGCGATTAAGAAGTGTTTACGAATTGACGAGCTACGAGGTGATCTTGAACTAGAATCTGGACACTGACACCTTCCGTCTCCGCCCACATGCCTGGGGACGTCGCGGTGTTTTCCTTATATTAGAGTTATTATTATATTAGAGTAAAAGTTCTCGCTGAGGAAACATCTCTTCTCACACTCGTGATTATTCCTCCCCATTTTCAGGTATGTTGTCG
>JAPMOB010239096.1:0-20942 GCA_029875015.1 Lepomis gibbosus | reverse complement strand
CTCATCGGACTGACCCCTTACAATCGAATGTTAAGAGGCCCAGCTTGCTTGACTATCATTCCGCATCAGAGCTTAAAAGCATTTGATTGAAATAAGCAGCTTAGAGTTATGCCTTGGGTGCAAATTACATTAATCCAGGCCCATGTGACCCATGCAGGACAGGACTGAGTAATCAGCCAGCCAGTGACATTATTCTTCACAGTAATCAATGTCTCTGCTTCTGCTCTGTGAAACGACAGGAATTGATAAATGGAAACTGTTCCAATTTCTCACCTCCCTCTTGATATCATAAGGACAAATTGTCCAGCATTTGATGCCAATTTATTTTTATGGTGCCGGTTCCACACCGGTGTGTCTGAGGAGACGAGGAGAAAGACACAACATGACAATGAGTTAGAAAGACCTGACATTTTACCTAGAATAGCCTGTTAATGTCAGTACAGGGAACGCTTTCCTCTACAGGGCTTGTAAATAGTAACTGCTTTTATTTATGCCAAGACAATATGAATGATATTAAACTATATTTTTAAAATATTACTGTTTGTATGTTGTTGGCAACATATTAAAAATATTAAGAATATTAAAGATTGCTGTTACATTTTCAGGTTTCATTGCTTCTTACCTAAATCTGCAAATCAGTATTTTTTTATATGAATTAGACAGCAGTAATAATACAATATTTCAGCAGACCAGTTACTGCATCAGTAACAGCTTCTCTGATGTAGCAGGCATTAACTTGCACAGCTAATGACAGTGTGGACAAATTGTCTTGCCACCATTGTGCCAATATTCCTACAGGATGCAGTACAGTCTGTGGCTGTTCCCAGGACCTGAACCGTTCCTCAGCAGCTAAACTACATCAATCTAGTTAAGAGGGACTGTAGCTGTCCATCCTTCACCTACCGCCCCACAAAACTTGGCTTTCTTGGGCATGCTGACACATTTTCAGCCAGACATTTCTTCTACACCTACCTGCCATTACTTGTACAAATAAATGCTGCTTGAGTACCAGACTGTATGTAAACCTTCCATTATTCATTTTCATTCCACTTGAACAGTTAGTTATAACAATTAAGTGCAGCTGGTTCAGAAAAAAATCTCATATGTATATTATGTACAAGCAATTCATTCATTCAGCTATGTCTAAACAAATCAACAACTAATAACACTAGAAAAGTAGAAAACACTGATTTCTATTTTTTTTTTTACACAGTAGTTGAAGGGGAATGTGGAAAAGTAGGATATGATCCATGTGGTTGTAGAGATTATTTCAGTTCATTCAACCTTCACTGAAATGCTGACCATGATCCGAGCCCCTCAGAGCTCATTGTGTTCGAGTCCCTGACGAGAGATCTTGTTGGACAAGTCCTGCAAATGTTTCTTCATCTGAAATCAGATGATGAAAGACATTCATGTGCCCAGTTAACAGCAAGACAAATTCAAAGACATTATGTGTGAATACCTATTGATACTTGAAGCGTAAAGATAATTAAGAATGCTATATTTTAACATAAACCATGTAATACAAATCTGACACATTTATCAGTCAGAATGTACTTTGAAACAGCTGAAACATGAAACATGCTAATAATACATTAGCAGCTGTAAACCTGTCTTTGTTGAACATGTTTGAAATTCAAGCATCAAAAACTAATTATGGACTTCCCATTGGCAACAATGCAAATTATGCTTAAGAACTGATCTCTGATTAACATGCATCATGCATGCTTGACCTTATGCATGTCTTTCTAATGATGACCACAATGACATGTGGAAATGTCAATGTAGAGTATCTCTAACAGGATAACTATTTATTTTCCTTGTATAGATTTGATCAGAACCATTCTTTCTAGAGCTCTTGAGCAGTTTCCAACAACTCTCTTGTGTTTATTACCAAAAACTGTTGTGTTGCAACTCCTGAAATAAGACACTCTACTGGACAAGAAGACAGGTGCCATTAACCTTTGTCCTCTTATTTCTGTGTAACTGCATTTTCTCAGCGATATAGCAATGTTCTATTCCTCACCCATTTTGCAACATCATTAGTTTCTACTGCAGGTGCGCAGTCAGCCGTTGGACAGTAGCTTTACGTTGTTTGATGGCAGAATGTAGAGCAAAAGCTAACAGAAGACCTTTTTATCCCTCCTTACCTTGTAGCCCATCTCCCTGGTCTTCTCAGCGAGTGTGTTGTACTTTTCCTGGTTCCTCTTGATGTGCTCCTTGTCTCCTGAAGCCTCCACGTGTCGCAGCTTTTGGTGAGAAAGCTCCAGCTGCTCCTGGTAATGGCTGTGCTTCTCCACCTTGGTCTCAAAGTGACGCAGCTCCTCCTAAGATATCGGGGAAAGGAAACGAGGGCAGCAAACACAGAGGGGTCTAAGAAAAGTTCACCTTCAATTACATGCACAGCTGCACAGGGGAGCTGATATGCATCTCAACTCTGACTAGAGAGGAAATGTCACAGAGAAAACTTCAGCTGTGTGTTTCCCTGCAATACATCTGATATTAAAGCAAGATATCTTAAAAACATTTTTTAAATTGAGTTGTTCTCAGCTTATAGGATAAAGGGTGAAAGGAGTACAATGAGAGATAGGAGAGTGGAATACTTGTGCATCTCAAATGTGTAATGCACAATGTGATCATAATAATGTGCACTCTAGGCTTCATGGCTAACCATATACAAGTAGTACTTAGCTACAAAGTACACTGCAAAAGTTAGTAACACCAAAAGAGCACATAATTTAAAAGTTTCTTGTCCTATTCTAAGAGTTACACTGTAGAAAGCACAGTGAAAACAAAAGGTGTTATCTAGAAACTAAGTGGTGAAAGCAGAAGTGTCTCCAGAAGTGTCACAAGTGATGTAAGAGCTACCTTGAGAGAGTCCAGCTCATCTTCGCTGAGGTTGGCTCTCTTGGCAGCCTCCCACAGTTCAATCACACGGGGCTCCCGAAACTCTACAGAGGAAGAAGCCATAGACAGGAAGATGAAGAGATAAACAGGCCAAGGAGACAGTTTGGAGCCTCACCAATACCTGCACACTCAAGAGAGAGGGAGCTTTGATGAGTCACAACAGATGTTTTATAAGATGCGATCACAACAACAAGCTACCCTAGTTACTTGGTACACACACACACACACACACACTATGAAAGAGAAAGCGGCTGGCATTCACACCTCAGCTTGAGGTGCTGTCACAGATTTCTCTTCACTCCACAACTCCATAAGTACTACAAAACTGCACGTATAACAAAACCAGACGGAGAAAATGGGGATGAGGAGATTAAGATTGTTCTGTGCAAGACGTGAGGGGAGGATGAGAACAAGTGTTTCAGAGGAAACAACCGGGAGGGGAATTAGGAGAGGATGTAATGGAGTTGCTATGAATCAGCGGCAGGAGCATCTCCTTCATCTGCACTCCCCGACAGACTCCCACTGAGATCTGCACAACCCAGACCCCACGCAAACTCTGTGGTGCACTTGACCAAAAGCAGCACAATGTGAGAGAGAAAAGACTGGACTATAAGAAAATGAAATCATGAGAGATTGTCTTTCTCCGAGTTAAGTAGCACAAGGACAAGCTGGTTTGCGTCACTGGATGGATGCACCTTCTTTAAATAACCTCTTTCAAATACTTCTGTTTCACATCCTTTCCATTTTAGAGACCTATTCAATTTGAAGCTAAAAGCACTGAACACTTAACGTTAAGCTGTTAGCATATCAACACTCACCAACTGTAATATGGCAGAGTGAGCGTGTTATTATGATTACAAATCCCTGTGATTAAGCTGATGAGATAAATGCTGAGTGAGACTGAGATGCAGAAAGAGACTGAAGAAACTGTATGTGTGTTTTCTCTCTCTCTCTCTCTCTCTCACCGCTGTCTTCAGTGAAGCCCTCGTGGCTGAGCTTACGGAGGCGCTCTAAGCCCTGGTTAAGGTCTCTCATTTTCTGCTTCAGGTCCGTGTGCTTCTGGTGCAGCACATGCTCTTTGGCGTCGCCCTCCAGGGGAGAGATCACATTCTTGTGTATTTCTGCTGAGGAGAAGAGACGGAGAGAAAGAAGAAGAAGGGAGGTGATGGGGGAAGGTTGGAAGTCATAAGCCGATAGGGTTGAACAGGTGGTTTGGCGAGGGCAGAGGAGGAGAGGAGAGGAAATGAAGGAGGGTTGAAATAAGAAACCATGAAGAACAGAGAGAAGAAAAAAGAAGACAAAAAAGGAAAATTATGCAGCAAATTAAAACAGTGAAGGAGACAAAGAAAAGCAGCATTTAATAAGGAGACTTTAGCAGCAATAAAATAACCTGTAAACATTTTGTAGCAGTTCACAGCATTTTCTTCTTATATCACATTTATACTTGAATAGGAACCTTTTGTAGCTTATGCACCTAATCTTAATATGACAGTGTGGTTATGAAATACCTTTCTGTCTCACCCAAGAAAAAGGTGAAGAGGTAAAAAGTGGACAAGGGCTAACTGGACAGCCGACCTAGTGATAACGGCTGACATTTGGATCAAAAGAAAAACCGTTAAACCGAGATGAAATGAAGACTGACCTAGACAGGCAGTAAAAGCATGCGTGGATGGAGGTGGTGGTGATGTGGAGGTGCACGGGGAGTCCCCTCAAGGCAACATGTGATTGGCTCAATATTAAAACGCATCAGACAAGCAGAAAAACACCCCCCGGCTTGTCGGGCAGAAACATAATGCCGTCGAGCGCGAATGGAAAAGTTCTGGCACAAAACAGCTGCAAAGTGTCAGTCACGTCGAAAGGAGACGCGGCTGTCCTCCCCGTGTCTATCTGAAAAACAGCGGGGCTCCCGTCTGCTCGGCTTAAAACTCTCAGCTTGATGTGATGTGACAAGCGCTGATAGAGCACAGAGTTGTGGGTGGCAACATGTGCGGTCTGATACCTTCCACCTACGTACACGACCACAAGACTGAACAAACAGACAGAGAGCACTTGAGACTTAGTGCTGATTTTTAGTTGACTGACCAGAACTAGTCACTGCCCAGAGAGGGTTAGACGGTGTATTTTAAAGCTTTACTTCAAAGCTGCCCTGATAGCTAGAAAATATGAATTTTGCCTTGTGCGTCATTAAAGTTGTATTTGAATATGTCCACTTTAAACTTGGAAGTTAATCTGGTATGGGCTTAAGAGCAGACCTGGGACCAGAACAATAATTACGCCTGTATATTAAAAACAAAGAGGTCAAAAGTAGACACGAGGACAGGACTTGAAGGCTGATAAATGTGGCCTCAGAAAATACAGACAGAATTTGGCAGAGGTGGTGTGACACCTCTGCTTGGCAGCTGATGAAGGGCAGTGATTCACATAGCTCACCCTCGGTCCTGCTGATGGTATCCATGAGGATGTTGTACTCGTGGATCTTGTCCTTGTGATGCTGGAACTCCCTCTTCAGGCTCAACAACTCCTCACTGGAGAACTTCCCTGAGCTCTTGGCCTGGTGGGGGGGGGGGACAGTCATCGGATACAGAAAGAAGCATGAGAGTAAGACCCATACTTTGGATTGAGAAGAATCACAGGAAGTGGTGTCCGAATAACTTCACTGAACAATTCCTTGACTAGAAGGTTTAGGTTCCATGAATTATGGCAATGTCTATATTATATAAATATCTGAACATGTGCAAACTCAATATGCTGTCTAAACACAACAAGACCATAGCACCATTTTACATACAATACACACGGAATATGCTGCATATGGGAGATGTTCTCAACTGCAATAAGCAAATACATACGTGCTTCTAAAGACATCGTCACAGCAGAAATGTTCTGCTTTGGTACTTGCACAACTTAGACTTACATTGTGTAATTTGGGAAACTTTTTCTCTGTTTTGTTTCTCCAACTAGCTGCATACTTCCTGTCACAAAGTTGCCAAAGCACACATGCTTTTGAAAATAATGAGTTTTTAGAGCAGTCACCGTGTCAAATGTAAAAGCTGCACTACTGGTGCTCCTGGGTGAGAACCTTGTAGCCGTAAACTAAAAGCTTGTAACCTTGTTAAACATTGGCACACCTTATCTTTTTTATGTGAAATTGGCCGACAATTCTTTTTGAGCCAATTTAAGATTCAGGTCTTTTTATTTACCCGATAGCCGTGGTGGATGTTCCTCCACCAGCAGCAACAGGGACTGAGAGCCATAAAAGTTCCACAATGACAAAACAAAAATGAAAACAAGGTGCCATTTCCTAAATATTTTTCTTCCTGCTTCCTTTGTCACACATACACACCTTGTTCCAGAGTTTGTCCAGCTTGGGATCATCAAATACATCGCCCTCTTTGGTCTCGTGGTCCTTCAGGTAGTTGCTCTCCAGTGGTCGAGTGTCTCTTTTCCCATCCATTCCATACTTGGCCAGTATCACTGCATAACATAACACATAGACTTTTTTCTAATGCTCTGATAAATTATCCTGACATCAGCCTGTGATGAGCAACAACTGAAGCTGTCAGGAGAGGAAGCTGTTCGATACGCAAGAGAATCGAAAGTGACAAAGACAAATTTATATTCATCATTTAAACAAGACAAAATTTCCCAAGAGGGCTGCAACCCTTGACAGCAACTCATTAATTCTAAAGTCCCTACACATTGCGCATAGGAACAACAAAGGCAGAAGCATCTCTAGTGAACCAGCTGCTGAAAATAAGCTGAGCAGGCCAGGGAGTGTGATGAGAGCTTATCAAAACAAACTAACATCAATTTTTTCTTGACAGAAGCAGCACACAGTGGGTGATATCCAGGTGCTTTTCATCGTGCTGCTCGTAACCTTAAAAACTACAGATGAGGTCAGAGAGGAGGAAAATGCTCATTTACCCTCCCACTCACTCAACCCAAAACTTGGCAGGAGGCCTAGACATACAAGGAAAACAAAATGAAGACAAAAAGTTTAAAAAATGTGACTGTGACTATTAACATTTTTAATATTATCAGTCAGCAGAATATGTTAGCAGTTTATTCCTGTTTCAACAATAGAGCTACATGACAATACAAAGCAGGCTCTGAAGAAGCTCTGCCCTCTTTATTCTGCTATAGTAAGTATTATTGCAGCAGCTGATTCAGCATCATGTCAACCTGCTGGTAACCCATCACTGTCACTTATTAACTACGGATACTTCATTAGGAGAGTGTCCACATGCAGAGGGCTGGTTTAAAACCCTCATACACAGGATGCAGGAACTTGTGTCACATTTTATTGGTTCAGCTGAAGCTCTTAAACAAAATGATCTATGAGTGAAACCCTTAAAATAAGCTTACGTTCCCAAACGAACCAATTTACAACAAGAAAGATGTTTAACTTTGTCCCTAGGTATTTCAAACTGAGAGTAACAAAGACAAGTACTATGAAAAGAAAAATAAGGAGAAAGAAGGAAACAATTTTTGAATTGTAATGAGCCAAGGAGAAAGTCATGATTCAGTGGGGAGAAGGTGACTTGATGTCCTCCTTGAAGATTTTTATTTAGTCTACAAAGGGGCAGAACGTGACTCTGCTGCTCTGACTGGAGCAGGAAGGTCACTCCGCCACTGGGGAGTCAGGGAAGGAGTGGAGTCCAGAGCGAATGGACTGCTACCCGAGCTGCCATGAATGCTAAACAGACTGGTGGCTCGCTAGGTCACTGCCTGCAGGTACTGAGGTGAAGATCCCTTCACCCCTCATTCTCCGGCTCCGCATTTAATTAGGAGTGGATTAAGCGTTTGATTGTCAAAATATGGCAATCCTGTCCATTTAGCATCTGAGAGCAAACTGCACGTACATTCGCTGTCAGAATTCTTAATACATTTTTCACTGTCCATGTACATACTGAATACTGCATACAATTGGTGCATGCAAATTAGTATAACGAATGCAACACATGCACAGCATACTCTCACATCCATGTGTTAGTGACACTAATTCGAATCTAGCTGGTTTACAAAACTAAAACTAAATTCCATCATTAAATTGCCAAAAATATATAGAGACAGCAAAACTTGTTGATGCTTGGTGCCATTAATCCCGCTTCATTAACCATCATAATGTTTACAAAATGAGCCCGGACGGCTTTCTACTGGACAAATAGGTGCAAGGAATTATGGGATGTTTTGCTCCTCTAATGACCAGGAGGTCCATCAAAATACTTAGTTGCCAGTGATACACATATACTCATACCTTTCACGAGCTAAAATGATTTGTTAACACTGCACATAATGAAACCTGCATGCTTTTAGCATATGGCATGGATACAGCTACAGTCTTCATTTTCAAATGGAGGATTTGTACAGAGACATTAGCAACAGTCTAACCTTGATAGGGATGAGTAATTATATTTCTTCTGGGACTTGGCTGATGCAGTGGAAAGTAACACATTAGTTATTCTAACAGCCAACGGGCAGAGTTTATTACATAAACTATCATATTCAAAACAATAAATTCCTTGGCATTAGTATTTCATGATAGTTTCCAGTATTATTCACCCTTTACCATGACATGCCAAATGCCATGCCAGTTTAGTACTTTAAAAAATATATGTGCTTGACCCATCATTAGCTATATCTTCTCCCTTTTTAATGTGATGAAGATTCACATACTATATGCCCGGACTAAAATAAACCTCACCTCAGTCTGCTGTCTCAACTGATCTCTTTAAACCTACTGGCTTAAAATTGCAACACTAATGAAGTTTCACACTTGACAGAATCTACACTGCCTCAACCTTTAATCTGTCAGGAGGGCGCCATTTAACCTCAGGCAGAGCGAAACCTCTAAATACAACGTCACGAAGACACAAAGTTATTAAAAACTCCTGCATTTAAGAGACAGCAGCTCTACTTTGCCATGACAGATTCTGATTCCTAAAAAATAAACCACACCAATGCTTTTAATTTTATTTACCTACGTAATTTAGTCATATCCATGAAAACCACCTGGAGTATATTTTAGGAAAAAAAAGAAATCCTGTAATAACAAAACACTTGATATATATTTTTCAATTTAATGAACAACAATAAGAATTTCTGTTTGAGATAATTCAATCCAACATTTATCATATTATAATCATTACAATGTCGGCCTAGAGTGGCATTGCCAGGGTCATTGACTGAATGTTAAGGGCCGAGTGACTCTGCAATGAATTCAGGAGAAAATGAGGAAATGGTTCACGTCTCACCATTGAAGTTACGTCGGAGCTGGGCCTCTTTCTCCCCATTTTCGTCTAGCCCCTCCACTTTCATTTTCTTCCACTGCAGCTCATCTTTCTCTTGGATCTTCAGGTCACTGTGCAGCTCAGCCTGCCGCACTGGGGACAACTGCATCTATCAAAACAAAACAAGAGACAACATTATATTAGTTAGACAGAAGGAGGGAGAAAGCTGTGAGGAGTTGTGCGACAACAGCAGATTATGTTTTGAGGTATGAATGATTTTTTAGGTGGAGCTGGAAGCAGTTTAAAGCCCACTGATAGCCATAGACTGTATAACCCCCGTGTGACCATGATGACAGATTTCAAGATCACTGGTCTGATAATAGGGCAGGTCACCATTGAAAGTCAACAACTTCAGAAAATACCACTCTGATGAAGGCAATGCAGGCGAAAACATTTGGGAAATAAAGCATGGCATCCTGAAGAAGAGTTTTGAGACTTGATTCATACTGATGGGCTTGCATTGCAGCTCACACGGGTCTGCACCTCACTCTGTGTTCTCAAAGTGAGAAACTGGTCTGACTGAGCAGCTGTAAACCCCTCACGCCCATCCCAGTGAACAAAGGCGTAGCTAAACTATGTATATCTTGCACGATTGACCCACTTCACTGACCTACAACGACCGTTATTTGAGTCAGTGTGGTCTGCTGCCTGCAACCGTTTCCAACATTTAACCGTGTAACGTTATATTATAAAGCAGTTTGCCTTATATACGTACCCTTTTAGCCTTCTCCCACACCTGGTTCAGCTTAGCTACCCTGAACTCCACCGTCTGCCCATCACTGCCACTCGGCTTGGGGTCGTTCATTTCACGAGAGTATTTCCCAGCCATTACAGTCACGCTGAAGCACAGAGCAACGACTAAACACAGCAGCTTCATTTTAAACATAACTTTACACAACCAACGACAGAAAAGGCGCCGGAAAACACCGGCTATACGAAATGTCAGCGGCAAAACAACACAAACGTTTCTGTTGTGGCTCACTGGAGTACCACTAGTCATGTGCTCAAAATGGGAAGGAATTTCCGTAAGATATGCATTCTGGGATATGTAGTTTCTTGTCTCAGTCCTTGTGTCGTTAGTGAAGTCAACTCGAACTTATTTGAACTACAATTCCTGTAATTCTGCTCTGCGCTGTTACCTGGCAACGAATGCTGCAAAACCTCTGAGCAAATAGAAACCCTCCACGAGTTTTACATGAACAGATGCTGCTCAAATCCTTCTGAACCCTACAGTGCGATGGGCGGTCCGTTTCACAGCAGAGGGAACAGGGATTTCCAGGAGTTTTCCTTGGGAGGTGGGAGCAATACATTTTGTAACAGCAGATTCATTAAACTTCCATAGCCTATATGTTTTCTTTCTATTACTTGTGGGGATAAAGCTGAGTAGATCCCCACAAGCAATTTCTATCTCTAACAAAATAGGCATATTAAGATATTCTTGCTACTCTCAATCAGCAGCATTTACTGATTAGTCTGATATTTGTCAGTTTTTCATAAAAGAAAGAAAAACTATTATTCATCTTTTTTAATAACGTAAAAATGAAAATGTGGAAGTAAATGTGTCATTTTATAGACCTACTATAGAAACATGATGACACTTGACTTAGTCTTACTAAAAATAGAAAGCACATACCTTTTTAAAAAAAAATGTTTTGAAAATGACTTGTCAATCCTGCACACTGTACTTTATGTTTTTAAAATTATTCTTATACTATCTTATAATTTCTTTTTAGTGTATTATACATATATACACCTTTTTATTTGAGGAGACCTCTGATGAATTCAAATTTAAATGTTAGTCTACATTGTTGTTTTGTTTCCTCTATTGTTGTTTAGTTTGTACTCAATTAAGATTGTATATATGTATATGATATTTAAGAGTTCATGTTAAAATATATGAATTGGCTGCTCTATCTATTTAGCTGTTGTAAGGATTTCTGAACATTTGTAATTTGTGACTCATAAAAAAGTTCTCAATTTTTCTATTTATTTATTTATAACGACAGCATACATTAAGCAACATTGCTGTAAATGTGCCAGTGTTAGCTTACTGACTAATTTTCAACTGCAGTTCTTCACAAAGATGTTTTGAAACCTTAAAAATAATAAAATATACAGAACAAGTTCATCGAAATACTATAAAAAACAACAACAACAAAAACCCAGAAGAATTCTCACAACATAAAACATGCAAAACATCCAGAAACAGGAAAACGTCAGTACAGTAACAGCAGACAGCATTGACACACAGCTAGCCATGCAAACACAAAGTAACAACACACAACCTACTTTTGTTACATGCAAACATGCAGGACAACAATAAACAGTACACATAAAAGCTGTGCAAAGCTGGCCACTTGGCAACGGGTAGAGGACATGAGACATGTTATCAGCAGGTTAATTAGGACGAAAGGTGTGGTAAGTGATTCAAAGACATACACAATACATGTCTTTTGTTAAATTCAGTGAATATCTCCTTTAGTGATCGATTGGCTGATTTATCAGGCTGACATCTGGCATTTTGAGATAACCAGCTAATCTAAGCCATTGCTGTCTAGCATTACATATACTGTTATATATTAAATATACTGTCTCCCTTAAACACCAGTCACATTGTGAAATCTACAACATACACCAAATGTATTTTTCTATTTCATTAATTAATCTGAAACATCTAAAACAACATATTACTATAAGCATGTATGTTAGATTTTCCTCTAGAATAACAGAATTATTTATGACTTTTCTTTGTTGTTGACCGCCCTGCTCTCTAAATATCGACACTGACCACTGATCTCCTCACAGTCGTCCGTTCTGTGTGCGCTGAAAATAAATATCCACTGTTTGTACACAGCCCAGCTCCATGAATGGGAAGCATACAAAGAGACTCAGACCTCACCGCACAACAATATACAATCCATGATCTTTGTGTTAAATTACTTGCCCACGAACATTCAGCTTACGTTCTTGTCTGCCAATATATACTGTTGTTTTGATGTTAGCCATAGTAGCAGGAGAGTTGTGAGTATCCTGTCTGGAGCTGGTGTGCTGGCTCTGGGACCGTATCGCCCTCTCTGCATGTTAGCGTCACAGCAGCAACTGCAGTTTGCTAACCCACAACTTCACTAACATTACTTATATTACTTGCATGGAATTGGATTTCTCCAGAATTGCTTACCCAACCTTTAAATAAAGTACAGACACACACATTTTATGAATTACCGATATTGTTCATCACATATTCATGTCAGAAAGGTAATTGAATTTAGTAGGAGACAGAATGAGAGCATTCTTTTTATTATTGATCTGCTGAACTGGTCGCTTTGACAAAATTGTGTATACAGCATTCATGCCAATACACTGCAATAACTGAACGGAATTCAGTTAAACTATATTAAACTGGGAGAAAGAAAGGGGAAAGTGAGACACATGGACTGCCAGACAGAAAGACATTATATTATACCCACCCCTTCCCCTCTCGCCTTGACATTATTGCTTTAGAACTTTAATGTCAATAAATCTCATTCATCTCAAACCGAATTGAATTGAATCCAAGTGAAAGGGGATGAATAAAGGACTTGTGCCATGCAGCAATTCACATCTGCTCAACAAAAGATCCAAACAAATCATGTAATCTTTAGTTCTAAAAGTGAAGACAGTCACAAAAATCCTTTATAATTTACCCGACAAGAGAAATCCAATAACAACTGTTATTTAAAAAACAGATGTGAACGTAAATTACATTGTTTAAAAACCAGACTTCACTCCAAAGCAAAGGTCAATTTAATGATCTGAAAATGAATGGATTTTAATTAGGACATTATGAAATTTGGAGACCAAACAGAAATAAACCAGATGTTTTATATATTATAAATGGTGTATTGTGTTCTTTTATCTTGCAGTTCTATATTCATTTTACCTGTGGCAGAAATAGCTGTTGACTGGATCAAAGACAAACTCTGAGGTTGGGTGACTTAAGTTAGTTCCTTAATGTCTGTCAACTTGTTATTGTCTTATACCCTCTAGCTCCTATCTTGACAGATAAACATAAACTATAGGGTCTGGCAATTGTATTTTAGTGTCGTTCCTTAGAAACTGAGAGAGCCTTGTATACCCTTTCATTACCAAGTTCACACTCATCCAGATTTCCAGGCTTGTGGAGATACAGAGGTTATCAACTGGCTAGGGCCGTCCTTGGGTTAAGGGTGACATGCTGTTCACAGGACTGAGACCGGTGTTTGGGTGCATCCTGCATCAGTGCTTCCTCAGGGGTGACAGATTTCAGACATTTGGAATTTAACAATACACAGGAGTTTATGGTACAAACTCAGAGGTGAGCATTCATTCAGGAAACAACTTCAAGTGTAAAACAAACAAACAAACCCACATTTGAAGTACATGTTACAACTTTGACTTGTGATGTTTGTTACAATATAAAAAGCTTGCAGTATTGGATTAACAGTATTAGAGAAATTAAAAATAACTTGCTGCAACATCAAAGTGATGTACACATTATTGCATAATAATCCAATAATATTGTATGTAATATTCTGAAATGGGCCATTCACGATAATGAGTACTTCAAGCATATTTTGATGGTCATCCTTTTGTACTTTTACTTGGGTCAACTACTTCGTCCACTACTGCTGAATACTAACATTATATCTAATCTAGGGCTGACCCCTAAAGGTCGAAGATTAGATGCTTTGATGGGTGGAGCCTGATTCAACTGTCAGTCTCAAAGTCGAAGTTTTGCAGTGAAATGAGAGTCATGCCATTTTGGCGATATGGTTGTGCTCAACATCTGATTTTATACAGAACTACCAGTTTTCTCCCAATAAGTTAATATACAGCCTAATACAATTTAAAAGTCAACGTTTTATGCTACTAAATAAAGATATAAAAAGAAAAAAAACTTTCAATAAATGTTTTTTAAATGCGTGAATATATCTGAAATTGTAATCCTAACCCTGGGTCGTCAGTGCATGTGTAGGCGTAGCGTGTGTGTGTTTAGTTGCAGAAGAGGAACACTTGCCGAAGAGACAGAGCCCCAGCTTCACTGGTGCTGTTCTGAGTTGTCCGCACCTTGTGGGACTTTCAGATAATCACCGTTGATGAACCACCACACAACAGAATATTATATCGTTTTTTAAATAGTCGGCTAATTCAAATAGACTACGACGTGCATGCAGTTGTCGGCAGCAGTGAATGCATGCAAAACTCTGCACAAGACTGGTGAATGGCAGGCGAGAGAGACAAAAAAAGGGTGAACAAAAAGCCTAGGTTTAGCTGGAAATTTACAGTGAAAGTTTAGTGAATAGAGACTGCAACTTCTCTAGATTAAAGCGGAGCCACCGTGTGTTACACCCTCCCCCCTCGCCGGCTCGCAATTGCCGCAAAAACACACGATTTCACTATCAGCTGACTACAGGCAGGACTTGATGATTCTGATCCTTAGCCGGGGACAGCCCTAATCTACTAATTTTAAGATAGCTAGCACCCGACTTTGCACTTAAATATGACAACCTTTTTAGAGTCCTACAAGATGCCTACCAAATGAATGCAAAGTGTAACTAAGTCCAACCCTGACTTGCTAGGCGTTGATTAGATAACACAGGTGGTGTTCATTTGACGAGGCACCATAAACTGGACCACTTACAGTAGGTCTATAAAACTCTCTTGATCTTTTCCACCTGCTATAACTCCCCCCTTCCCCTCTTATCCTTTGTTGTGTTACATCTATATTTACTGCACCTCCACATTACTGGTTCCTGCTTTAACGAGCAAAGACGTCTGTCAGAGATCTGCTTTATGTAGGCTAGCTAAAATTCAAAAGGTCAACGCCAACCAAAGGCTCGAAGATTTTGTCAGGAAAAAATGTCTCAGCTTCTGAAAACAACTGCAGCATCCCAAGTCATGCTCAACAAATAAAAAATGTTGTGAGTGAGTGACTGCAGAAATGAATTAAAGAATCTATGAGGAACAAAAAAAAAGAATTCGCTTGCATTTGTAAATCTTTTGCTTCCATTTTTTTTGCATTTATTTGTACTTTAAGGTGTGCTAAAATTTAATTCATGGTTTCATTAATAAAAGAAAGACACTTTCTTATCATTTAGGTGACATTTTAATATGCATCACTGATCTCCATCGTCAGATTCACTGCATTCAAACAACACACCAAAAATAAGGTGACGCTTCCTTTCATAGCTGTTGGGTAATGATTAAGTAAAATCCCCTTAAAGAAAAGGGATTTGTTTCTGGAACACATTGCTGCTGACACATTTGTTAATAAAATCAATGGGATTCATTTGTATCATCATAGATCACAAAGGGACAGAATGGAGAGTGTTCGGTTGTGAGGTTGCAGAAATATGTGTCTGCCAGGGAGAGTCTCTGGAGTGGGAAGTCAAGAAGGAGAGAGTGAGACATTGGGCCAGTGGGAGGCTGTGGCACGGCAAACAGCCCACAGTAGCATGACTGTTACATAAACCATGTTTGATGATGGCGAAATTTAGTCTCCCTGTGGCTTCCATTAGGTGGAAATAGAGAAATAGACTGAGGTGAGGCATGAGAGCACTGTGGCACAGGCAGAGTGAAAAAGAAATAAACAAACAAATAGATTGAGATATCAGGTGTGTTATCAGCTGGCTGTGTTGTCCTGTGGGTGTTAGTGAGAGACATTATTAAATAAAGGGTACATTCAATCACTGACCATGAACAAACACAGTCATTAAGACCAAGTGATTGCAATAAACAGGCTTCGATCATGTTATTACTTGAGCTAATTTAACTGTAGGGAGCAACAGGAGCAGACATCACATTAACTTAGAGTCTAGCTTGGCTCAAATAAATTAGCTCCTCACTAAAAAAAACTTTTGTCATGTTAAGATCTTCTTACTGCTGTTTCATGGTATTTTCAGCAGCATTAAGAATAGTTTCAGCGCATGTTATTTAAATAGCATGGTGTGGCTACATTTTGTAGTAGCTTGGTGGTGTCTTGGTAGTGTTTTTAAAAAAATGTAATGCATTTTTAACGACTGCAGATATACAAACTATTTTTGATGATAAAGAAGAAGAAGAAAACTTATTTTTGTTATTTGGAATAATTTTTTGTCACCTTGCACAAACCAGATGAGTCCTGTAAAAATAGTAAATAAAAATATATATATATAATGTGTTGAGAGAAAGTAGGAGATATTGACATAATATCCAACATAAATAGAATTTCAATAAATGAAGTACTCATTTCAGATGAAGTACTCATTTCCACAGATCATTACAATGCAAAAATACTCCATTACAAATAAAAGTCTTGAAGTCAATGATG
Source organism: Lepomis gibbosus (assembly GCA_029875015.1). Classification (NCBI taxonomy): domain Eukaryota; kingdom Metazoa; phylum Chordata; class Actinopteri; order Centrarchiformes; family Centrarchidae; genus Lepomis; species Lepomis gibbosus. Next base: position 4,418 of record JAPMOB010239096.1, on the reverse strand, counting down.
TAAAAATCTAGGCCTCTGTGAATCCAGGCTAAAATCTTTGGTACACATCTACAAATATGACAGTTAAATGATCATTATATGGACTTTATGTCAGTTACAGTAAGAACAAATAGAAAGTGACGGTTTTTGCAGGTATATTATGTAATTTGATTTGTTATATGAAACTGAACTTTGTATTATTTTAAAGTCAGCGTCTGTGTCTTGCCTACTTCCTTCATCTGTCTCTGTCTGTACAAGCCCCACCTGAGCCTTTGAAAAAGATGAAGAAGACATCCCAGAAGACTCATAGAAAAAGAGCCAGTCTCTGTACTATGAACCACATCTAGTTGTTCCAGATGCCCAGGTACTGGATGGGCACATCCCTTCTGAGCAGGGCTCATATTCGACTAGCTGTAGGACTGACCATCCATGTTTCCTGGACTACAATATTTGCACATCCTGTACTTTTGTTTTTCACATATTTGTTACTGTTTCATCCATCACCTTCTGCCTCTCTTGCTTGCCCGTTTAGCCTGAATCTATCACCTGGCTTTTTGTTAGCCATGCAGTTGTTGTTTATTTAGTTCCAATGGCTGGCTTCCTAGAAATACTATCTAGGTATGCAAGGAAAGGAAGGAAGATCATACGATTGTACACTTTTTGTGCTAATATTAGACTGTGATTTAAAAGCTTCTATTTTTGCACACCTGCAGCAGGGAGTTTTTCCTGATGTCCACGGTGTGCAGGTTGTCCTTGTCCTCATTTTCAGTATTAACAAAATGATCAGTTTCATTTTTCTCTGTCAGCAGTGGCGACTTTCAACTTCTGATATCTTTGATGCAGTTTCCAGGCTGAAATGTCAGTGTGAAATTGACTTTTTTTTTTGGTGGTGGTGGTGGCCGTGGGGGGAGGTTATGATTAGTTTTTGAAGAGCTAAATGGCCCTATTCAGTCAAGGAAATTCATATATAAAACATACATGTCTAATTTCAAGAAATGAAGATGCAACATACACATAAAATGTTTAAGCTTGGTTTGACAATAAAATGTTCTTTGGGTGATAATGTTCAAGTGATTAAGACTGTCTGTATCTGACAAAGTTCAGCATACAATACATTACTATCATGTGGTCATTCTTATGCAATCTGCTATTATATATAGGATCATTATTATGGAACGTTAATTAAGTTAGACTGGACAACTCAATACTTTTTAACCAGCACTGCAAGGGCTTTTTTTCTTTTAAAGCTGGCGACTGCGACCCCCTTTCAGTCTTTCAGTGATAAGATCTTACTGGCAATACATTTTTAATGGGAAATGGATATGGTTGACGTGTCACTAATAGCAGTGCAGGCAGTTTCACTGGAGTCAAAGAGAATCACACAATTCACTTACACCAGCTGACACATTTACTGTAACTATACATACATCTCCTTTTTAAATTTCTCTGACAGGTCTAACTACACAACTGTTTTATATGACTTACTCTTACATCACTATTCACTAGGGCTGAACAAATTTGGAAAATAATCGATATTGCAATCTGTAATTGTAATTATTGTAATTTTTAAGCTCTTTCTGAGCAATGTTGGAGAAGAAATATCAAATTTTAATAATATGAGAAAGATAATTTGAGGGAAGCCATGGCATTAAATAATAGGATATAATATCAGGTCAGCCTACCTACAGACGAAAAGAAAAACTAAGTTCACCGCAGTGTGTTATACAGTAAGCACTCAGTACAAAACCCACAGTTCAACCACCAATTAATGAGTCCTTATCTCAGTTCAGATCTCCTAGGAGTCCAGTAAGCGAACAAAAAACACTCAGTTTGATGTTCAATTCAAAAGTTGGCCAACGAAAATAAAACCAAGTGGAGCCTCTTGTGTTTAATAGACAAGCTTAGTAATTCTACGACAACACCGGAGTCTCCCCTCCCCCACAGCCTCCAATGCAAGCAAGCAGCGCACTGGCTGTAACCAAGCTGTAACTCGGGACAGACTGGGCCTCTTTCGGACATGTGTGTGTGTTTGAAGAGGCCCAATGATCTTACCCACCACCAAGTTACCCACGGACGGCGGGTGCAACTTTTATTCCCTGTGTGACACTAAAGTTTCCGTAGTGTCAGTTTCTCTCAAGCTTTTGTACAACAAAAAGTCAAATTATAGTGTAATATTCTTCTACAGACTACTTAAATGTTGACTTACAAGATCTTGACTCTTGACTACGCGGTAGGCTTCGCACGTAGCCATGCATTTATATTTGTGCGAAGGTTTCTCCATCATTCTGCAATTACACGGTGGTGGTGCTACAGCATCCACTGTGTTGACTTTTGCTGGCCGAGCAGACTAATTTCCGGTTTAGTCCTCCGCTAACGTGAATGAGGGTAAAATTGTAAACGTGCGGCTGGTGTAGCCTTTTGAAATGTTATCGACCGAATGGATCACATTCTGATAGTGAAACGAGTCTTGCGCTCGGGTTGTGACGGTCAAATATATTTATACACTGTGTTACAGCCGCTGTTTTGGCCTCTTGTAAAAGTTACTTCAAAGCACGGGGCACTGACGCCTCAGAGGCATTGCAAGGCTACCCAGCTGACCAATCACAGTAACGATCCGCGTTGCCTCGACATGTAGTTACATACGCAAAGTAGGGATGTCCAGAGCCGATCACGAGATCGGAAATCGGGCTGATCACATTGTTTCAGACTCGATCGGAATCGGATGTTTCCTTCCGATCAGGACTCGGATATAAATGTATATGTATACATAGATGTGCTTTGCAAACACTGTGGCACTTTTATTTTTGTATTTGTTTACATGCCTGCCTGGTATTTTAAGTTGAGGTGCTATTTGTTTTTATCTTAGATTTTTTTTATATTTACTGTTGCACTAAAGTCCAAAAGTGAAGAATTTATGTTATTTATTACTTGTTCTTTATGATTGTTCAAGCTACCTCACAGAAGTRCTCTGTTTGTTAACAGAGTTGTTGAATGTTAAAATAAGGTGAATTAAATAAAAAATAAGGAACATCCTGGATCTGTTTTTTCGCTCCTCTTTATTCTTTTTTTAAGTATTATAGAAGTATCTGATCGAGACTTGGTATCGGTAGATACTCAAAATCAAATGACTCGTAGTCGGACTCGAGGGCAAAAAAACCTGATCGGGACATCCCTAATGCAGAGGGTACGCCGCTGATTTTACGCAGAAGTATAAATTGCACTTACTCTTGGCTGTCATGTGACCAGACTGTAATTGCAGCCTTTGCAATTACAAAATCTCATTTTATCACATCGTGTTAATATCGCAAATGCAATTAATCGTTCAGCCCTGCAATTCAAACTTTGTACAAGAGATTGGTAGCTTCTAATTAATAAGAGACAGTTGCCCAGCCCAGCTCACTGAGTTCAGTGCGTCACTGTAGTTCTAAACTGGGGCAGGGGGATGTTAAGATATGGAAATTAAATAATTAAATTTAGACTTATTTATTTACTACTATTTACTGTCTATCTATTCATCCATATATTCCATTATTTCAGTGCTGTTGAATTTAAATGTTATTTCTTTGACATGGAAGCAACTCAAATACTGAAATTCAGTTTTATTGTTGCTGATACAAATAATGTGATGATAATCACTGTTGCTTGCTGGGCATAGAACGCATTATTGCTGTTTACATATGCCATGGTAATTTCATCAAATTTCAAGGTGAAGGTAATTTCCTTTCTCTGATGTTTCTCAAAAAATGAGTAGGGACAGAAAATGCTTTGGAATGTTAACATGTAATGTAAACATACCACAACACCTGTAATATTTAATTTTATTCATTCATTTATCGAAGTTATGACACAGACAGAAACAGCCAAATTATGCATGTACTCAAAATGTGTATTTTACCTTTTCAACTATTTTGCAAAAACAAGACAGATTCTAAAACAAATCAAATACAGAGAAAGATTTCCAGTCTGTTAAACCGGCAACAACTGATTTTTGGCTACTTGGGGCCAGTGGACAAACACACACAGCATTTAGTTTTCTATAACAAGCAAGTTAGCAAAACTTGCCTGTTCACACATTCAGCAGATATAAAGAAACATACAAGTATCCATTACATGCATTATTAATGAAGAAAATCCAGAGAGAATTGAGTGTTAATATTTGAGTAAAAGACTCTGTCTCAGTCACAGTTTGGAACACACTAGGAAAGATGTTTTTCCTTTCACACAGAGAGAGAGAAAAAATCCTCTTCTACTACAGATTCACATAATAAAATTGTTTGCAGATGCATGCGGCAAAAACAGCTCACAATCATGTGTACTGTAGATAAAAAAACAAAAACAACAACATGCAGCTTGTGGTCTTAAAACAGGGGTGTCCAAACTACGGCCCGCGGGCCAACTGCGGCCCGTTGTCTGTTTTGAATTGGCCCGCAGTAAATTCT